>CAUYOR010107746.1:0-12977 GCA_963573925.1 Callimico goeldii
AAGATTGTTGTATAGGTACATACATGGCAATGTGGTTTGCTGCCTTCCTCCCCATCACCCCATGTAATCCCTCCCCCAACTCCCCACCCCCCCTGAATTTCTGCTTCAAGAGATGAGGCTTATTTTTGCTAAGATTTCAAAAGCATTTAACACATTCTGTGTGAAAAATATTTTTGTAATTGAGTTAGTAAATACTCAAATATTGAGAAAATTACTCAATAATTAATAATTACTCAAATAATGAGAAAATAAAAGTATTCTCCAGTTTCAAAGTTCCCAACGCATCTTTCATACTGCTAAGGGCATATGATCTAATTAAAGACCATAGTCCGTCGCCTATACGTTAATTAAGATCACTGGCATTGGAGGAAAATAAAAATGGGAATCTTAGATTGCAATTTTCATTTCTAAGCTCTAATCTCCAAATCATCAAATATTAAAACAACATAATATATCTCAAATGCATTGCATGTGAGATACATTTGAGCTATATTGTCTTCCAAACACAAAAGAAAAGCATCTTGTAATTTAATATTCAACATAAATATTCAATTGTTGAGGCAATTGAACAAAAAAGTAACTCTTCAATTTGAAAGTAAAATTAATAAGCAATTCAATATAAAAATAGTAATTTTACGTCATTCTGAATACTGTATAACCAAAAAGAAATTCAAAGTTTCCACTCTTTTCCCATAGAAAACCATGTAGTTCTAATAGTTACGTTTATTTCTCCAGTATGCTTACCTTTGTTTTACATGTTTTCAATGCATACATTTTAATATACTTACAAAAGACTTTAAACAATGACTTTTATGCTCGTAAACCTAGGATATTGAGTTCTTATTAATACCACTTAGATGTATCTATAAGGTACTTACTAAAAGAAATCATTCGGCCGGGTGCCGTGGCTAGTGCCTGTAATCCCAACACTTTGGAGGCTAAGACGGGCGAATCATGAGGTCAGGAGAGACCACCCCGGCTAAACTGTGAAACTCCATCTCTACTGAAAATACAAAAAATTACCCGGGACTGGTGGCACGAGCTTGTAGTGCAGCTACTCGGGAGGCTGATGCAGGAGAATCGTGTGAACCTGGGAGGTGGGGGTTGCAATGCGCCGTGATTGCGCCACGGCACTCCAGCGTGAGCGTCCGCGAAAGACTCCGTCTAAAAAAAAAAAAAAAAAAAAAAAAAGGAAACTGAACAGCAGGTCAAAACTGAACATTCAATTTATAAAACCTTAAGATACAAAACTGATTCAGGGAAAATGATTGAAAGCATAAAATCTCAGCAAGTTAAGACTGTAGAAAAAGTAATATTCTTGAAACCTGGGGACCTGACCCAGGATAGCTATAAGACATGGAGTCAAATTTGATATCAAATATTAATAATGTAAAATTGAATGAGTCCGTTAATCAACAAACATTTATTGATTGTCTCCTAGTGCAATGGATTATGTTAAATTTTAGGAATTCTAAGAACAAAACAAACCTTGCCCTCAAAAGAATGATGGATTTTGTTTTGGTAAATAATGTCCCTTATTCACAATATAAAAAATAATAGAACTAATAACAGCTAATATACAGAGTGATTTAAAAATATAAATCACAGCTGTAACTCATTCTGAGCTGGAGCGTTAACAACAAAACTATTGACCTCAAAGTAGAAGCATAATGGTGTCCACAGAAAAGACATGAAAATTATTAACCACTGCTGCTGAGAGTATCTACAAAGGACAAGAAGGTGGAATTAAAAGTAACCAGGAATGGGTCATGAAGCGAGAGGGGGAAACATTTGGGAACATGACAGATGATAAGCCTGAAAATATAGGTCCAAAACACAAAGGTTTTGTTTGAAATATTACAGGCTTTTATGTTTATTTGGAAACCAATGTGGAATTCCTGAATACATTTATGTAAGGAGAGAAAATTATTCAATTATGATATTAAAGAGACCACTCTGTCAGCAATAAGGATAACAGGTTTCTGTTTAGGAAGATTCTAAGATGGACAAAACATTTACATGTGTTCCCAGCAAGAAATAATGCGGTCTTCAAAAACGATGGAAATATACACATTTTAAAATAAAATTTGAAGGCAAAATCATTAAGATCTAATAAAATTTTTAATGTGGGGAAAGAGAGAATATAAAGTGAAGGATGATTTCAGGTTTCTAGCTTACTTGTTAAGAAAGTTAAACAAATATTCCCTAACACTGCCCCCTTATTTTAAAACATGGTCCCATATAGGAATTCACTCAGTGAAGTCTATAATTTGATAGAATAAGAGAATTACAACTTACAGCCAAATAGACGCAGCATATTCTGTGATTCACAGAAACACATTGTTAAAGTTATTAGCATGTTACCGGCCTTGCTGGTATTCGGAATAATGTGCTGTCAATGAGAAGAGACCCAAATATTCTACAGTTGCATTATCTGTGATATAAATTAAAATAGGTAGCACATATTATGACCTTATTGTGTGCCATAAACTTTCTGATCTCTTTACATCCATTAACATATCTAATTCTCTACACACATCCCTACAAGTACTATTATCTTCTCCAGTTGACACATGAGGCAACTAAGACATAATAAAATTACAGTCTTCCAAGAGCACGTGACTGTTACCAGATTTCAAGTGTAGCCAACCAGGCTCCTGTTTTTTCCTTGCTCTTCATATGTAGTTCCTTTGCTTGATTTGCATATACATATATATGTATGTATGTATATTTGTTTAAGAGAATTTTAATGAGTAAAAGTGATACATTCACAGCAATAAATAAAGATAGGAATTTCATGACTCCTGAACTATCAGCAACAGCTTTAAATTTCTTTTTCATTTCAGTTTATCGATGAAATTTTTGTTCAGTAGATAAACATAGTTTAAATATCATCAGACAAATACTTCATAATCTCACTTATATATGAAAGTAGAACTCATAGGAGCAGAGAGTAGAAAAGTGGTTACCAGGGACTGGGGATGTGACGAGTGGAGAATCCAGAAGATTTTGATCAAAAATAACAAAAGTTACTTATCTATCTATTTGTTTATTTCTTTATTAATGAGACAAAGTCTCACTCTGTTAGAAAGGTTGGGGTGCTGTGATGTGATCTTGACTCACTGCAGCCTCTGCCTCTCTGGTTCAAGCAATTTTGTACCACAGCCTCCCAAGTAGCAGGGATTTTAGGTGTGCACCACCATGCACAGTTAATTTTTGTATTTTTAGTAGAGACAGGGTTTTGTCACATTGTCCAGGCTGCTCTTGAATTCCTGGCCTCCTGTGATTCTGCCTTAACCTTCCAAAGTGCTGGGATTATAGGCATGAGCCACCGTGCCTGGCCAAAGGACACAAAATTTAAATTAGACAGGAAGTTCACAAGATCTATTGTGCAACGTGGTAACTATAGTTAATAGCAATGTATTATATATTTAAATATTGTTCATAATAGATCTCAAATGTTCTCATTACAAAAACAAAATGATAGTTATGTCAGGTACTAAATATGCTAACTAGCTAGATTTGAGCATCTGTAATATAAACGTGTATCAACACATACATATTTATGTATATACACCTTAACTATATAAAAATTTTATTTTTCATCTAAAAAATATTTTAAAAGTATAATAAGACAATTTAAAGCTAAACATCTTTCCCACTGTAAGTGGCAAGGAAAGGTAGAAAAGACCACTGTGTTTAAGGAAGTACATTTGAAAAAATTGGAAAAGTCAATAATTGCTAGATGTTACAAAAGTATCCAAATATAAGTGAATTTCACACCATGGAAAGCTGTTTTCCACTAGGTCTCGAAGTGGTTCTGCAATCGTTGTATTTGTATAAATTGAAATTCAGCAGCAATTGACAACACTAGGGAGTCTAGAATATTTCTTTTTGCTTTTGCAACAGAGGAATCACAAATTGCATGTATTTTATCTAATTTGAGGTGAATTCTTGCAGACTTGAGACAGCAGTCTTAGAATGTTTGGAGATTTATTCCAATTATATTTCTTCCCTGTAGTAGGAAGATGTCTTGAAAAACAGACAGTGGCATCATGTTGGAAAATGTGATACTTGTTTATAAAAGCCTAGACATTTGATTTTTTTTACCTTGTATTGTTGAGAACAGCCCTGAAAAAGCCTTGTGCCTGAATTTCCAATCTTCAGAAATCATTATTCAGTTTTCGGTAATACTCTTAAAGAAAGTGTTACTAAATGTCTCTCCTTCACTCTCAGCAAATGTAATGCAAACTTCTTATGTGACCTGATTTTATTATTGAAAAGAGATAAGTTTTAATCCATCTCTGTGAGGGATGGAAATATTGATATGATGCAAAAGATAGAAACGTTGTGGAGAAGTATGACAGCCACAGGGAAAAGCTGCCGCGGGGCCATTTGTGCTTCCAATGAACCCAAGGCTCTTGAATTGAAGTCAGTGTCATAATTAATTCAGTAGCCTGTGGCAATTCAGCCTCTAAGAAGGTTGATTCCGAATCTCTATCTGATAAAAATAAACCCAGATGTTGGCTACACTGTTGTTGAAAAAAATATGGTTTTAGGAATCATTGCAATATTAAATAGATGTGTGAAATTCCAACTTGAAAGTATCAAAGCTATATCAATTTCACTTAGCATGTTCTGGAGAAACCTGGCCTAATAAACAGACAGTATAATTTCATGTTTATAACTTCTAGAAAGATATTTGAGATCTGTGACAACACATGTTTAGCAAAAATCACAATTACTTTTGCACCAACCTAATATATAGATTGTCTTAATAAATATCAAATGTTTTTTAAAAGCCCATTTTGTTATTTTTGAGGTCTTCATAGAGTGTGAGAGCTACTAGCTGAAAAATATTATTAATTTCTTGCTCTCCTTAATAAATAAAAGAGATAAGTGGTTTTTTCATATCATCAGTGACAACTGGATAAAACATTAAACACTGTTTATGTATTCTTTTCCCAACGTATGTATAATTCTACATCCTAAATCACAATAAATAAACTTGGTTTATAATTCACTGAGTCAAGAAACATTGTGATATGGTTTGCCTGTGTCCCCACACAAATTCTCATCTTCAGTTGTGGTTCCCATAATCCCCACGTGTCATGGGTGGGTCCCCATGAACTCTAATTGAGTCATGAGGGCAGTTACCCCTATATTGTTCTCGTGATAATGAGTTCTCACAAGATCTGATGGTTTAATAAGGGGCTTTCCACCTTTGCTCGGCACTTCCGTCTCCTGCTGCCTTCTGACAAAGGATATGTTTACTTCCCCTTCCATGATTGTAAGTTTCCTGAGGACTTCAACACCATGCAGTCCTGTGAGTCAATTAAACCTCCTTTGTTAATTACCCAGCCTTGAGTCTGTTTTTCTTAGCACTGTAAGAATGGACTAATACACATTCCTTGAAAACTCTTTCTCCAGCCCCACATTCACGTTTTGTTTCTCAAAATCTGTGTTTATCAAAGAATGATACCATTTGGAGTAAGAGATAATAAAGAGCATTAGAGGATGCTTTCAGAGTGACTGTTGGCAAAACTGTCACGAAATTTTTGGTAAAATAATATCTCAAAGAGACAGAAATCTGTAGCCTTCTTTAGACATTCTCTTTGTAAGAGGCTTCTGTTTTCTTACAAAATAAATCAATATAATCTGCCTTTAACTAAAGAGAATTACTTCATTGTTCAATGGACTTTTAACAAATAAATCTTATTTGTTATAGAAGACAATGCACAGTAATGCAAAATAAAAACTTCTACAATGATAAAGTAAAAAAGATGATTTTAATCCACCAAATAATAAATAAATTACAAAATGGAATATAAATGTCATTAAAGTATCACTAAAAGTTCTATGATTGTCTCAAGAAGGAACAATAGCTCTTGGGGTCTTTTCAAGGTAATATTTGTATTGAATTTGCTCTTGAAAATTCAGGGAAAAGCATTCCAGGACAAGGCAATAAATTAAAACAGAGGTTTGTGTATCAGAAAGAGAAAGATAAGAGATCTTTAAACTTTGCTCATTTATCACAGTGGATATGTGTTTATCACATAAGGAATGTGAAGGGAATGTTGATGTCAGAGAGTTAGTAACAGTATGAAGGATTGGAAATTCACAAGAAATGAAAAGCCATTGTACGTGTGTTTATATGTGCACATATGTGTGTATGCTGAGTGGTGAAGCGGTTTGATAGAGGTGATAACACTAAGAAGTATCAAGCATTAATTTGATAAATATATAGATCAAATTAGATGAGAGGTAACAGACCAGAACATAAATAACAGTGAAGTAGGCAAAGGAAAAAAAGGCAAGAGAGCCATAATGGACGTGGAGAGACAGATGAAAAGGTGCATGTGTGATGAAGTACAGCTCAAATATTATTCTTAAACTTCACATTAAGTCATTTATCACTTTTCTACAAATATAAAGCTTTTGAATATATGACTATAGGCACATAAAGAGAATTCCATATGTACAATGAAGCTTAGAATAATACTGTCTATAAGGCTGCTTTATTAGTTATATTTGTTCGCCATTACTGACATTAATTAAGTTTTCACTAAAGCATTAGAATTAACTATTATACATATATATGATTACTAGAAAAGATTAGAAAAAAAATTTCCCCATGATTTTAGTTGTACTCACTGTTTCCAATTTAAAAATCATCACAGGTCAAACTATATGGAAGTAGTTGACCTTCCCCACCAAGTCAGCAATAGCATTAGAATCAGAAAATTGGCATCACCTGATGAATAGGGTCAATGGCTGCTGTAGCAGCAAATTTAATACATATATTCAAATTCTAGATGTCAATGGTGCAAAAATATCATGACCAAGCTTTCCTCTTTTACAAATAAGATAACTGCTAGTTTCTTTTTTAAAATCACTATTCTTTGGTGACCTTACATAGCAAGTTCAATGACCTAAGTTCTGACCTTTCAATTCAGACACACTGGGGAGGAAGATACAAACACACACAACAGTTTCTGGAAATAAAATTCACTTTCACCTTAAATTAACAGGATATGGAGGACATTAACCAGTATGTGACCCTGAGATAATGATTTGATATCACTTATCCTGTGCTTGATGAAAATATATTAGGGGACAGCTAGAATGTCTTAACAACCTCTGAGGAAATAAAGAGAAGGTTCTCAGAGAAGAGTATTTCAACCTAGTGTTGAAAAGCAATTTGAGGTTAATTGCCTGATCTTGAGACATGAATACTAGTTCTCCAGTCTCCAGGGCAGAAGTTGAATCTTAATGGAGAAGGGATATTACTCCAGAAGGAAGTATAATGACTGTCCTTGGTGGGTCTGTGATTGCAGAAGCAATGATCTGTTAAATGATGCATAATCCTCCAGAGAAGTCTCTGATCCAGAACTTAGTAATGAAAGTTAGATCAGGGACAGAACCATCTAAGTTCCCTCCCCTGCTAACATTTCTAATGCTCGGGGAAGATGCAGAAACAGGTGGTCTTCAAGCTGAAGAAATTCTCATAATGAATGACTGCCATCACCACAATGACATGATAAAATGGGCCTAGTAGAAGGAAGTATCCACAAAGGGCTTTCGGGTTTATAGTTGACCCTTGAACAACATGGGTGAACATGCTGACCTCCCCATCATCAAAAATATGCATATAACTTTTAAGTCCTCCCAAACTTAACTAATAGCCTATCATTGGCCAGAAGTCTTACCTACATATAAACAACATATTAACACATACCTTATATGTTATATATAGTACACTGTATTCTTACAATAATCTAGAGAAAAGAAAATGTTATTAAGAAAATCATAAGGGAGAGAAAATGTACTTACTGTTCACTAAATGAAAGTGAATCATCTTAAAGATATCCTCATTGTGATTACTCTAAAAAGGAGGGGGAAAAGAAGAATTTGTCTTGGTGATTCAGGGGGTGTCAGAGGAAATGAAATGGGACCTGTGCACTTCAAACCTGTGTTCTTCAAGCATCTACTGTATATTCATATGTATGTAAATTATACATATTTTCTATATATGTTTAATATATTTAATTGATCCAGTGGGAGCAGAAGCCAGTGACATTTGGGATACCTAGGAGATATTGTATAATTTCATGCTACATAACACTTAATAAACTTTAAGAAAATTTCATTTTGATGGACTGCTCCTAATGTGTGTTTAAGTTTTGCTTAAATTTATTTTTATGTACCTAATGAAGGATATTCTCAGGTCTCTGGGGCAAAGAAATATAATATTTCAATATTTCTCAAGCACAAGATCATCTTTATTGCCAGATTGTGAGATAAATGAAGTTGAATTCCCCCACACAGCTACAGTTTACTATTCATAAGTATCTCAATGATCATTTGAAACAATGATGTGTGACAATGGTTATATATCTAACAGCATCCTTCATTCTTGAATTATCTTATAGTTAAATAATCAGAATTCATCATTTGATCAAAAAATGACTGGAGGTATCCATCTTTACACATTATGTGTTTTCATATGCAGAAAATTATTTCTCTTAAGTGAAAATGTTTTATTATGATCCATGAAATGTTCTATATGTGATAAGTTATAAACTATACATATTATAACATTTAAAAATATTGAGCTAAATGTATTCAACTATTTTAATATAATTTAGATTTTTAACAAAATAATTTTAATATAAATGTATTAACTAATTTTTTCTTACTTTTATGTTTATGAGAAACTAACATTCCACTGAGATTTATGACTTCTTAGCTAACTGTATTTATTATTAGTTTTGATTTATTTTATTTTTGATCAAGTGACTTCCTCCTTCTACACCTACCTCTAAATATTGCACATACAACTCACTTTTGATTCCAAGGAAATAACTGTAAATTTGCCATCCTAGGAAATATTGATATTTCAGCATTTCTCAAATTTGAGTGATAAATATTTGAAAGGATATGAAAGGTTTGATGTTGAAAAGAAAATTATGCTATCTGACAAGGCAAAATTGTAGTTAAACCTAATTAAGATTTATTTACAAAGATTTCAAGAAGTTTTAATTTGCTGATATGTATTTCGATTCTTAAGGACAGAATAAATTATGAATAATTGTGCAAAATATTTGAGGAATTCTGTTTTTACAGAGCCTCTTGCAGAATGGTTAGCCACTAAACATACTATATGAAATGATACATGATTGCAGTACTCATTTTATTTATTTATTTATTCCTGCAAATAACATCACTACCAAAGAAGCTAAGATAGGGTTTGTGATAAAGGATTAACTTTCTTATACTGTATTTTGCAAGAATTGATATGATTACCTTTAAATCAAAATTAGGAATACTTCTGTTCTCAAGATATTGAGGTATGTGGACACTCTGTTTAGTAAAGATTATAAATCTGCTCCTTTAACCGTAAACATTCAGAGGCTAGGAATATCTAACTTCTGGGAATGCAGCCCAGCACTCAAGATGAAGTCACCAGAGTGACTTCAAACATTTCTGACAATTTTACCTTTTCTCTTTTTCTAAGATCAGTTAACTCAATTGATGTGAGTTTATTCCAGGATTCTCCATTTTGTTGCATTAATCTTTTGTCTATTTTCCACCAATACCACATTGTCTTCTTTACTGTAGCTTTATTATTACTTACAAGTGTGAATAATATTTTTCAGCACTTACTGTGAGACAGACAGTATAATATGAGTTTGTGTTGATACCGGAGGCAAAATAAGACAAGCACTTTGAACTCATGGATGTGAACATTCAGTAGGGAAAATAGATATTAATTAACAAATCTTAGAAGTGAAGTAAAAATCAAAACTTACTTTGAAGAAGTGCTACCAAAAGGTTGTGGGAGCAGGAGAAGGAGAAAATTGCATAATTAAAATGTTTGAGTTAGTTATTATCAACCAGAGAGCAAAATGAAGAATATTTTAATAATGTATATGAGAATGATGTGGATGAGATTAGAAATAATTTATAGACAGCACACATTCAGGCTTTGTGCAGGAGGAAGCACGACATGATTGAGGAATATGTGGAAAACCTGTGCAATCAAACGGACTGCAGAGGGCAAGGTAAGCTTGAAAACAATATCTAGTTGTCGAAGTAGACAGTGACCAGGGCATGGGAACTCTGTATTCAAGTTAAGATGTGTTATATTTATATTAAAAACTTTTTATATTTATACTAAGTATCAGTAGTAAGCTACTTTTAAGTTTTAAGCAAGGTATGGGCAGGGGGAAGAGGTGAACTTGAACATATTGTTCCCTTTTAAAATATCTCTATGATCATCTTTCAAAGGAGTGCTTGAAGGTGAGGACAAGGAGAGATGCTGGGCAAGAGCTAAGAGGTTACTGTAGTAGTTCAAATGGGAGATGATGACAGTGTATAGAACTGAATGGTGGTGAAAAAAGAAAAGTGGGTAGATGAAAAACACGGTAAGAAGGCCAACCAGATTTGCAAAGAATTGGGTATAGTCTTGAGGGAGAATGTAGGGAAAAGTGGATTCCAGATATTTGATTCAGATGACTGTTTAAATAACGGCGGCATTACGTATGAACTTTAGGACCACCAGGAGGAGGGTAAAGCTTACAAAGTACATATAATGGTTGTGATTTCTGTCATCTTAAATTTGAGAAAATCTGAAGAAATTTCAGGGTGCCAAACTATCTTGAATTTGGCACTTTGTAAATTGAGGAACAAATAAATGAAAACAAAATACTGGGAGGCTGAGGTGAGCGGATCCCATGAAGCCAGGAGTTTGAGATCAGACTTGTCAACATGGTGAAATCCCACCTCTACTAAAGCATAAAAATTAGCCAGGCATGGTGGCAGGCACCTGTAATCCCAGCTACTTGAGAGCCTGAGGCAGGAGGATTGCTTAAACTGGAATGCAGAGGTTGCAATGAACTGAGATTGCGCCACTGCCCTCCAGCCTGTGCAACAGAGCAAAACTCTGTTTAAAAAACAAGCAATCCAGCAGAAGTTTAAAAGCACTCCTTTCATAGGCCTGGAAACTCAAAGGGGGAGGGAATTCCTCCCAGGTTAAAAGTCCCCTTCTTCCTTACCTCTTCGGATTCCCTATTTGGGTCCCCTTCCACAATCTAGTGGAAGCTTTTCTCTCATCTTTTTCTTTCTCCTTTTTCTCTTTCTCTGCCTAAATAAATCACTTTCTCAAAAAAAAAAAAGAAAGAAAGAGAAAGAAAGAAAGAAAGAAAGAAAGAGAGAGAGAGAGAGAGAGAGAGAGAGAGAGAGAAAGACAGAAAGAAAGAAAGAAAGAAAGAAAGAAAGAAAGACAGAAAGAAAGAAAGAAAGAAAAGAAACCTCATTATTTTTATTATTATATTTATTTATTTATTTTGAGATGGAGTTTCCCTCTTGTTACCCAGGCTGGAGTGCAATGGCGCGATCTCGGCTCACCGCAACCTCCGCCTCCTGGGTTCAAGCAATTCTCCTACCTCAGTCTCCCGAGTAACTGGGATTACAGGCTGCGCCACCATGCCCAGCTAAGTTTTGTGTTTTTAGTAAAGACCGGGTTTCACCATGTTGACCAGGATGGTCTCGATATCTTGACCTGGTGATCCACCCGCCCCGGCCTCCCAAGGTGCTGGGATTACAGGCTTGAGCCACCGCGCCTGGCCAAGAAACATTATTAATAAGTTAGGAGAATCTTGTTTATAGATAATTTTTATCACATTTTCATTGGGCATAGATGGAGGTAATAAATAAATAAATGTGAATACTGATAAAAAAGAATTTATAAATAGTGGACATCATTCTGAGAGGAAAGACCACTATGCTTATGGAATGATTAATAGGCATAGTTTTGCAGAAACAGGGGACAATCTATCTTAAAAGGGCCAGTTAAAGTCAGCAATGCCTGGTTATTATTCCATAGAGAATGTAGTCATAATGTTTGTTAAACAGTGAATGGAAGAAGATCAGATTAGTATTTAACAGAGATAATTATACCTACAGTGTATAACAACAGTTTCTAAACTGTGGGCTATAGACCTGTGAGTATCTGAAAACTTTCAAAGGATCTGCAAGGTCAAAATACTCTAAGATGTTTCTTGCCTTTTCACTGTATTAATATTTGCAGTAATGGTGCAAAAGCAATGATGAATAAAAATGCCTATACCTTAACATGAATCAAAGCAGTTGCACTAAATTATATGAGTAGTCATTATATTATTCCTCATCACAAATGCTTAGTAAGAAAAAGCAGAAAGAAAATCTGCCATTTTACTTGGAAAGGACCTAGAAGCAGCAGAAATCAATTATTAATTTTATTTAATCTCAACTTTGGGTACACATCTTTGAAAATAATGTGTCACAAAATGAGAAGTATGCATAAAGCATGTGCTGCAGACAAAAATACCACTGTTGTATTGAGAAAAAGGATCTGTATATAACTTTTTAGTTATGAGCTAGATTAGCTGCTTGTGCAGGAAAGAGATAATACCCATGGCAGATCTGACTGCCTTTTCTTAGAAAGACCTGCTCGTAATGCTGGCCCTTAGATGACATCTGGGAACTTGAATTTAGAGTATGTTCCCACTATTCCCCAAATCTTTGTGCAAATAATGTGAATCAGGCTGTACTCCTGATTTTACTCTGGGCATCTGGAATTTTGATACATGCTAGGCAGAAGTTGCCTACATAACCAGCTCCTAATAAAAACCTTGGTTGGGCACGGTGACTCAAGCCTGTAATCCCAGCACTTTGGGAGGCAGAGGCGGGTGGATCACGAGGTCAAGAGATCGAGACCATCCTGGTCAACATGGTGAAACCCCATCTCTACTAAAAAAAAAAATGCAAAAAAAATTAGCTGGGCATGGTGGCATGTGCCTGTAATCCCAGCTACTCAGGAGGCTGAGGCAGGAGAATTGCCTGAACCCAGGAGGCGGAGGTTGCGGTGAGCCGAGGTCGCACCATTGCACTCCAGCCTGGGTAACAAGAGCGAAACTCCATCTAAAAAAAAAAAA
>CAUYOR010107749.1:0-22321 GCA_963573925.1 Callimico goeldii
CCTCCTGAGTAGCTGGGATTACAGGCACGCACCACCATGCCCAGCTAATTTTTTGTATTTTTAGTAGAGACGGGGTTTCACCATGTTGACCAGGATGGTCTCGATCTCTTGACCTCGTGATCCACCCGCCTCGGCCTCCCACAGTGCTGGGATTACAGGCTTGAGCCACCGCGCCCGGCTGACATCATTTTCATAATTTTGAGTTTCACTCAATTTTGAGTTTTTCTGGAAATTTTTTAGGGTAATATGAGAGAAGCCAGAGGAAACGAGCCCCAGGATATGCCTTTTCTTCTTTCTTTACTATAAAAAAGTCAGAATTGGTATTCTATTTATGAAAGGTCTGAGTAAGGGGTATTATTTGAAAAATAACTCCTTCCTTCATTTTAGTCTGTTCCTGACCAAAGCTCAGTGTTAATTTCTCCTAGCTAGCCATCCAAAACAAATAGAGTACACTTTCTGATGTTCTTGAAACAGATTCTAACAGCCTGCTAACTTGCAAGCTCCAGTAAAAATCTAACAAACCTTTAAAACCAACTGCTATTCTAAATGTGTTAACACTTAGAAAATCCTATACTTTGGTTTTATGATGTGGTAATAGACTGGGTAGCTATTGAAAAATCTCCTAATAAGAAAATGATATGGCAGAAAACTGTTTATTATTATTTATTTTCTTTTTCTTTAGCCTCTGCTGATTCTCCTATAGAAAACAGTTGTAAAGCATTTTTGCAAACCATACCTCTGTCAGTATTGGTGCGTTAGGTATAAAGTAGCCTAGCAACCTGCTGTAGTATGATCACAAACTGGTTTGTTTAACTGCTAAAACAGGTTCATTTTATAGGAAATAATAAGCAGTACTTCTTCATCTTTTATGTTTCTACTCTTTTTTTCCCCAAAAGGAATAGCTATTTTTCTGGTACCTTTGTTCAACACCAGTGAATTAGCATCAGAGTTGAATGTCAAATCAGTTAATTTCTTTATTTCTTATCACCATTTAACCATTATTACATTGACCCCATAAATCATTAATAATAGACCAGGAAATAACTTTGAAAGAAGGACACAATGTCCATAAAACTATTTGGCCATGAAGAAGCAAGCAGCCTTGGAGCTAGGAATCAGTGGGGGATCATATGGAAGCAATTACAGTAATAGTGGCCATAGGAGCAATGTAATTAGTAAGGTAGTCAAGGGTAATAGTTTGCAGATATTATAACAATAAAAAGTTGATATTCCAAAGAACTTCTCACTCCATCCCCCAAAATGTGTACTGTCCTATTTTCAGACTACAGCAGATGTGAGAAATAGGGTTGTATACTGGAGCCTTTAGCAGAATAAGTTACTTTACCGAGGTCACCCACCAACACATTTAGGGATTTTGCATCTGTAGTTATATTAATAACAATGTATATGAGGAAAACTGCTTCTACAATAACAAAAGGAGGCAGAAGAAAGGTTACACTCATCCAGGGACATCAGGTGAGCAATACAAGTATTATGATCAAGAAATAGATAATAACCTAATCTAAATTAATTAGCTAACAACCTGCAGGAAATTTAGGAATATGTACTAAGACAGTGGTTTTCAAAGTGCTATCTTCAGAGGAGAGGCATCAGTATCACTTGGGAACTTCTTAGAATTGCAAATTCTGTTTCCTACTGACTGAATCAGAAACTCTGGGGAATAAAACTCAACAATCTGTATTTTGTCCACCCTTCTAGGTGATTCTGATGCACGGTAAAGTTTGAGAACCACTGTGCTTAGAAGGTCTTTTGTAAGATTTGAGGGTAATCTCATAGATTGTACATTAGGCATTGCTTAGGAAGCAGCAAGATTTAACAGTTAATGAGTCTTAGAAGGAAAGGGATCAGGACAGAACCTCAATCCCAAAGATACTAACATATTTTATAGGAAGGCTTGGGCTTGGAAAGATAAAGATATACAGTATTTATGAAAGGTAATGTATAAACTCAAATAAAAATATTTTGGGTTCAAATAGAGCCGTATAACCTTCAGCAAGCTAGACTGCCTGTACCTCAAATTTTCACTCTCTAAATTAGTGTAATAAAAATGGAGCTAACCTTGTAGAGTTACTGTGAAAAATAAATGAATTATAGAGAATACTCTGAATAAGACTATCACAGAGTAAGGACAGAATAGATGTTAACCCACATGATACTTTTTAAGGATTGGTATTTCCAAATTATAATTTTCAGCAGGTTAAAAACATGACTCATATAATATAAAATAAATAAGTGTTGATGTTTTTAATTTATTGATTAACAAAGTAACTAGTAAGATTAAGACTGGGTTCAAAATAGATATGGGAGGACAGAGATTAATATAATCTGTCCAGAATGCTGAAATTAGTTTCTAATGGACATGAAACCAGTTAATATCCTGTACAGCAATACACTGTAATGTTAGCATTTACATTTTTTTATCAGGTTAAAACCAATTGCATTTCTTGTGGACATTTATTTACATTAGTAGAGATAGGGATTATTTTCATTACTATCAGGTATAAAATTTGAATTTATAACAGGTTTCTACAGGATAACCTCTAGCCCTACAAAATTGTAAAACAGCCTAGTCAATAGAAAGTTAATCAAAGATACATATTTGAACTACTCTGAAAGAACACACAGCAGTTGATTTTGCCTGTCTCCAATTTGGGGATAATTTTTCTTGATGGTTATTTCATAAACAGTGCAAAAGCCAAGTTATTGGAACCAATTTATAGGAATGAAGCAGAACCAGAAGCAAAGGTGACATGGCTAGTGCTTGTGAATGCTGGAGGATTAGGGACTTGCAGGAAGCACTAATGAGACTCTAAGAATTAAAAAGACTTGCTGCCAGAGCACTCAAATGGATATTATATCGTCTACATTATGAAGAAACAGAAATACACACATAAATTTGAAAAACATTTTGTATTATAATTGACTGACAGAGACTAGTTGGCGCATTATCCTCAGCAGTAAGAAACATTTATTTATTCAAGGTAAAACTATCACCAGAGTACAAGATAGTCAAGGTCTTATTTAGGAGTCACTCATGATAGAACATCCAGCGCATTTTTCTCTATTGCAAATGGAAACAGTTAACAAGTTTGCCTCAGCTTTAAATTGTCACATAATAACTAGAAAGTAAAGTGTAGATACTGCCTGATTAAGCACAATAGAAAATTTATATAGGTAAATCACAGATATGGTCAATGTTGAACAATAATTTCAATACAGCACGTGCACAAGATTAGATTGATACATCTAATATGTGAGAGACTAGAAGAAGCAGTCCTTGATTAAGGAGATGAATAGTAATTTGCTTTTCTAAAAAATTCTGCCTCATTGGAAAGTTACATTTGACTCTTTTTTTCCTCAAAATTATTTTATAGAAAACAGCATGGGACCGGGTGTGATGGCTCTCGCCTATAATCCCAGCACTTTGGGAGGTCGAGGCAGGCAGATCACTTGAGGCCAGGAGTTCAACACCAGCTTGGTCAATATGGCAAAACCCCATCTTTACTAAAAATGCAAAAATTAGCCAGTTGTGATTATGCACACCTGTATTCTCAGTTACTCAGGAGGCTGAGGCACAAGTATTACTTGAACCTGGGAGCAGAGGTTACGGTAAGCTGAGATCATGCCACTGCAATCCAGCCTGTCTCAAAAGAAAAAGGAAGGAAGGAAGGAAAAGAGAAAAGGAAACAACATGGGTCTCAGGGAAAAAAAAATAAGTTAAATTGAGTTATTATATTCTATGTGTTTTCTGATATTCTGCCATGGAATGGAATAAGCGATTATAGTAAGAGATGCTTTTGATTTTTTTAACAGTATTGGACTCATTCTCAATTTATAATTTTTCAAATTAAACTTATTTAACAAAAATATATTGAGCATTTACTTGAATAAGGCTAAGTATTATGCAGTGAAGACAAGAAAAGGATAAATGTGACACTGTTTTCCAAGGAAGTTACCATTTTATCTGGGAATGAATTAAATGACTTCAAATAAAGGGAGAAAGAATGTGGTAAAATTGTCTGGGTGAGCAATCTCATTGTAGCAGTCAAGTCTTGGGAAATATGGTAGTAAGAGACATGTCTACCAAATTTAAAAATATTTAAAAATATAGGAGATAAAGTGGCTAAAGAGAAGTACAAAGTAATATATGTCTAAGAAAGTAATATTGTAAAAGGAAGAAACATTGCAGTGTATGTGATTAAAGGAAGAAAGAGAAGTATAAAGTAATATATGTGATGAAAGGATGAAAGATTGCAGTAATATAGAAAGGTAGTTTATCAACAAAGACTTCATGGAGGAGGGAATATTTAAGATAGATACTGAATGATGGGTAGGATCTAAATGGTGTGGGATGGAATGATATTCTAGGCTAAAGAAAAAGCAGGTATGTATATAAATTGACAAGACCATTTAGGTGGTCCTACTTGTAGGTTACATATAGAGAAATGCCATACTATAAGAGATACCATGTGTTCAGCTTTCCAAATATTATCTTATTGTGTTTAATATAATAATTATTAGGTAGTATCATAGCTATCATTTTTAGATAAGAAAGTAAATTGCTAATTTCAAATAAAAGTTAGATTGATATTCTTAATCAAATCAGCCTGATTGGCTTTAACCCTTATATTAGTCCATTTTTACACTGCTATGAAGATACAGCCTAAAACTGGGTAATTTATAAATGAAAGAGATTTAATTGACTCACAGTTCCTCATGGCTGGGGAGACCTCAGGAAACTTATGATCATGGCAGAAGGTGACGGGGAGGCATTACCTTCTTACATGGTGGTAGGAGAGAGAGAGAGAGTGAATAGGGGGAAATGGCAGACACTTATCAAACAACCAGATCTCAGCAGAACTCCCTCACTATCACAAGAACAGCATGGGGGAAATCACCCCCATGATCCAGTCACCTCTTACCAGGTCCCTTCCCTCCACATGTGGGGATTACAGTTCCAGGTCTTAAAACTTCATGACGCTAGATTTTTGGATATGGGGTATAAAGAAAGAAAATTAGTCAAAAATGATGCCGGTGTTTTATGGCTGGGTGATTTTGAAAGTGGTGATATCATAAATGAAAAGAGTTTCATTGTGGGCATAGTAATCAAAAATTACTAGTAACTCTTCAGGAAATTATATCAAATAAAAACATTCTAGCTGGAACTCAGGAGATATCTGAGCTTAGGACAGAGAGGAAAAGTCTAACAACAGAATACAATCATAGAGAATACCAATGTTAGAATAGAATAGGAAAAGAGGGGAGAGGAAAGGGGAGGAGAGGAGAGGCAAAAGGAGAGGAGAAAGGAGAGGAGAAGAAGAGGGAGGGAATGGAGAATGAAAAGGTATCCAGGATGAAGAGGGAGACTTGTGCTTTTGCATTAGAAGGTGAAGCAGGATAGAGTTTTAAGAAGGAGTACCAGTAAAGTGTACAGTGCTCAAAGGGTAATGAATTTGTCAGTTGAGATACTTAGGGTGACTTGAAAGACTAATAAGACTTGTACAGTGAAAATAGAAGCCAGATGAAAAGATGAATAGGATTGAGTGTTCTCAATGATGATAGGTGCACTTAGAATCTGATTCTGAAGACTGTTCAGAATGTCTTTCTTTGCATTTGTTCAGAGACTCAATCTTAATTTTACCATTTCCCTTTTTTGTGTAATATGATATTTTATCAATAAGGAGATGAAATTGTACCCATATTACATCAAGGACATAGAAACTAACAAGGGGCATACCTGGAGTAAAATGTTAAATGATAGCTTTTGCTCTGAATATAAAACGTTCCAAGATATTTGATCTAATTTTTAGGGACACCAGATCATTTCAGTCTTGTAGTAAAACATACATTGCCATGCTCAGAACCTCAGGCTACTGGAGGAAAAATACCGTTTCCTATTTCTAATAGTGTGGTATTTGGAAGAAGATGTTTAGAACATGCATATAATGTCTCTGAGTTTGAACTGATCAGGAATTGTTAAATTGATATAGTATGAGCTGTAAGTTAAATTTATAAAGCTCCTTCAAAATACTTTGCTCGCAATAACTCTGCTGTTAGAGTAGTTGCTGTTATCCTTAATTTACTAATAAGTATGAGCAGTGCTGCTCAGGGGAGCTAAGTGACTTCTCACAGATCCTAGAGTAAGTTGAAAACAGAGGTAGAAAAGGAATCTTGCAGTGCAGTGCCTATCATAGCCTGAGGAAAAAGAAATCATTTGTCCAGTATAGATACTTATCAAAATGTCCTCCTGTTTTTTTTGAATGATGTAAAAAAATTAATAAAAGTTTTACTATAAAAAGTGATTGTTTGCATAAAGGCCTTTCCGCCCAATTTGTACACCATTGCCAGTTTCTAAAAACCCAGCCATTGTAAGGACTGAAGGGTACCTGAGGAGGCTGTGGGAGCTAGAACCCTTTGGGCTGATTGAAAGGACTCTTCCAATTCTGCAACACCACCAGTTTATTTAATATGTATGTCTTTATTCAATATTTTTATATTTTATTCATCATAGATTTTTTTGCATTAATTTTGATTTAAAAAAATATTACGTGCCTTCTCAGCTTTTCTTGCCACCTTAAAATTTCCTTCTGGGATGTGTTCTTCTGTTTCATCACTGTAATTCCAGCTCTGTTGCATGGTCCTTTTTCAGGTGCTACACTGCAGTGTAAATTGAACAGACACAAAAGGGCTACAGAGATAGAAGTTGAAAAGATTAAGGGTAGAGGCATTTACTATTGTTTTTAAAAGACAACACTTCATAGACCATTCAAGATGTTCTAACTTGACCCGTGCCATTCCTCATGCTGTTATATATGCCTAATATATCTACTTTCCTCTCCTTTCAGTGAAATCCTAGCATTTATTCGAGTTCCCGTTTGAAGGGGATATCCCCTTGTATAGTTTTTTTTTAATATTGAGACACAATTAATTATTTGTAGCTCTCTGTTTTATACACAGCATGCTGTGCAAATCCCAACTGTTGGGCTTATCAAATTTACTGGAGTTTTAAATGTCTCTCTGTCTCCATCTGTTGTGAGGCTCTTAAAGCTTAGCTGAGCCTTTTCTATCTGAGTATGTATCATTAGCACCTAACATGGTAACTGGCCCAAAGCCAGTAAGCAATAAATGATCACTGAGTGAAAGAATGGTTAAGATGAGTCAGCTCTTGGGAGTTACTCAATAGGCAGCATTTCTATCTATTTTTTTTGGTATGCATTCCAGAAAAATAAAGTTTCTAGAAATGGCTATCGGAATTTCAAGACTTACTGAGAAACAGTAAGGTTTGCCAAACATCACTGTCTCTGCTGTCAATGACATTAATAAGTTAGAGATTTACTGGTTTAGCTCCTCATCTGTACTGTGCTTGGCACAATACATGCTTACCTAATTTTTTAAACAAAACTATTAAATTTTGTCTGAAACCATCTTAAGCTTTTCATAAACATGGCACCCATACAAGACATGTTCAATTTCGGGGCGGCGGGGCAAGTGAAAATACTATTGCTGAAAAGGTAATTATTTGCTTTGATACTGAGTGGCACAGTCCTTTGTACTAAAGCATTTAGGGACATGTACTTACAGCTGTTTTGAATTTTTTTTATAAATACCAGTGTTCAAATTCAGATATATCCTATCTGGTTGTTCTCTAATCCCCAATCAAAACGTCATATTCTTGGCAACGTATATCAGCTTTCAGATGGGAGAGTAAGTGGATAAACTGGCCAAGCTGTTATAATACATTATTGAATTCTAAATGTGTCTTAACCACCTCTACTGGGTATTCATTTCAAATTGTTTCTGGGTTGTCATATTATCAAAGTAATAATATTGTATGTAGTTCTGTAATATTTGCCTTTTAAGAGTAGTCACTTTTGGTATGTTTACACGTAGCTACAACTTTTACATTATGATCTGCAAAACCAATCAATGAGTCAATTTGGAAGTCATAAACTTATTTTGCTATATACTCTCAATTTTTTAAATGCCATCAATACCTTCTATTTTATAATTGACATGTTTTTTGACAAATTTTTCAGGCTAAAATAGCAGTGACAGTTTTTGAAGAAAAATGGTTCTTAGATAAGATTATACAGGTACAGATTTGATTTATGCATTTACAGAGAACATTTATCTCACACCAAACAATTAAAAACAGGATAATTTGCAAGATTTCAAATTAACTTTTTATGTTTCACCTTTTGTCCATAAAGTTCTTGGGGAACAACTAAGTTAAAACTTTATCCTGGGAGGCCGAGGTGGGAGGATCACAAGATCAAGAGATCGAGACCATCCTGGCCAACATGGTGAAACCCCATCTCTACTAAAAATATGAAAATTAGCTGGGTGTGGTGGCACGTGCCTATAGTCACAGCTACTTGGGAGGCTGAGGCAAGAGAATAGCTTGAACCCAGGAGGCGGAGGTTGCAGTGAACTGAGATTGTGCCACTGTACTCCAGCCTGGCACCTGGCCACAGAAGGAGACTCTGTCTCAAAAAAAAAAAAAAAAAAAGAACTTTATCCTATATATTCAGGCTTTCAGATAGTTTTTTTTAATGCCAGAGGCACTTAGGAGCTGTTGTATGTTTGTTACACAAGGCAAAGAAACGTGCTATAATCTTTTCCAATGTAAAGAATTCATTCATTGCAGGCTTAAAAAAAGACCTACAGCTAAAATAGTTTCTACTCTACAAATCTAAAAGATGAGCATGTCTATTTTGAAAGAAAATATGAAATCTTGTAAATTATTTGTTTCGTCCAATCCATGTTTAGTATCTACCTCCTATATATTGTTTTCATATTTATCTAAGCTAGGATTTGCCAACAATATTAAGTGGTGATTATTAAAACGATCCTATGGTCTTCAAGTGAAGACTCCTAGCTGGTCCTGAAGAATAGGATTCTAGTATTTTTTGATCCTTTAAAATATCACCATCATTTTTCATCTGCCCTTTGTTAAGTCATTATGCTTTTGAAATAAATACTTGCAAATACAATTTACAAATAATTATTTTATATACTATTTTAGTTCATTCAGGCTGCTCTAATAAAATACCTTGGAGTGGGTAATGTATAAACAACAGAAATTTATTGCTTTCAGTTTGAAGGTTGGGAAGCCTAAGATTGAGATACCATCAGATTTGGTGTCAGGTGCGTCTATTTGTTCCTCATAGATGGCACCTCCTTTGTGTCCTTCCATAGGGGAGGAGACTAACAAGCTCCTTCAGGTCTCTTGCATATGGGCACTAATCCAATTCATGGGGGCTCCTCCCCCATCACTTCATTACTTCAAAAAAGGCCTCAGCTCGTAACACCAACACATTGTGTGTTAGATTTTGGCATATAATTTTTTGGAGGGACACATACATTCAGACCATAACACATAGCAAAAAAGAATATTTTTCAATATTTTCATTTTGTTTATATAATTTTATCTTGCTAGAATGCCTGCTTTCAGGCCAATATAAACAACTCCATACCATACACATGACTATTCTTTAGCAGTCTTTAAGAAATGCTTATAAAATATTCTATTTTCTTGCCTCTTTCTTATCTTGTAGCAGAGATTGTAATCTTAGCTTTTGTGTATGAACTCCTTATGAGAAGATTAAATAAAATGTAAAACACAAGGAACCATCCCCAGAATTAGACACTTTATTCTTATTCTTAATGACAATATTATTTTATCTTGTTTTAATAAATATTGGCTTTTCTCCAAATTTACTAAAATGTGTTTTTATTTCTATAGTCTGGTAATTACATCAGGAAATGCAAATGAGAGAAAAAGGGGAGAAAGGAAGAAGAAAGGAGAGAGACAGTGTCTATTGATTTATATTATATTACAACAGTGTACTTGGTTTTTCATTATGTTTGCTCATTTCATTCTAAACATAGATTTTAAAAATTGTTTTATCTCCATTATATAGATAAGAAACTGAGGACCATAAACTTTACATAATGTGTCCAAGATCACATTGCTAATAAATAGGAAAAATCAGAATTTAGTTCCAGACCTCTCTGGCCAGTGGTTTCATACTCTGATATTGTAGGACCACTGGGTTCATATGCCTGCTGCACAATAACACACCAAGACAACAGAGTTTACAGCAGAGAAAATGTTTGATGATTATGAGGTAGCAAAATAATAAACTGGGAGAAACCCTCAAATCTGTCTTCCTGAGGAGTTCTGAGCTGAGGTTTTTAAGATTATAGAGTGTGAGGGGCTGTAAAGTTGAGATCATTGTTTGGTCACAGTAAGGATGATAAAATCATTTGAATGTGGAAACAGCATATTTTGGTGATTCATCCTCTCTTGGGGTTCTTCCTAACAGCTGAAATCGGTAGTTTCACTGGTGTGAAAGAATATCTCAAAAGGAAAATTTAACATTTCACAATGCTCAAGTTGTTATCTATAGAGCAGTTAAGGGAAACTATCATGTAGGATCTGCATGATTCTGAGGCAATAGGTGACAAACAACTTTGATAAAGCAGGTCAGAGAGTAAGCTGAACTAATTATTAATGCAAAATGTACCACAGGCTTGGTTTATTCTCATTTCTGCCCCTCCCTTCTTCCTTGATTAATTTTACAAAATTTATAGGACCACTTCACTGATAACTCTTTTCAATGTCATGGTTATCTTCTCAACTTATTAATGCTGCTATAACAAAATACCATAGACTGGGTGATTTATAAACAACAGAAGTTTCTTCTTACAGGTCAGGAGTATTGGAAGTCCAAGATCAAGGCACTAGCATTATTTGTCTGGTAAGACCTTCTTGCTGTGTTCTTATGTGGCAGAGCAGGAGGCCAAAAGAGACAGAACACTATGCCCTCACATGACAGAAAATGGAAGAGTAAAAGTGGTGTTAGCTAGTTCGTTCCAGCTCTTTTATAAGGCACTAATCCGTTCATAAGGATGGAACCTGCATGATTTAATAACTTCCTCAAAGGCCC
This sequence comes from Callimico goeldii, assembly GCA_963573925.1. NCBI lineage: Eukaryota > Metazoa > Chordata > Mammalia > Primates > Cebidae > Callimico > Callimico goeldii. The sequence goes on from CAUYOR010107749.1 coordinate 10,974, forward strand.
CAGCTCTTCCTACTACCACAATAGGGATTAAGTTTTCACACTTAAATTTGGGAGGGGTCACAGTCAAACCATAGAGGTCACCATAACATTAGTTCAGCTTCATCAAGTGTCAGCAAATTCTGCACCTTCATGAAAGATAGAATGTAACAGCATGCATCAACACACAAAACTAGTTTTTGTTTCCTATGCTTCTCTCAGCGCAATTCATAATATAAACACTTAGGGCTCAAACTAGATCCAGGTAATGAAAGGTCTACTTTAGATGTGTGCCATTTATTTAATACCTTTTGTGTGAAGGGCCGTGCTAATGCTTTCCATTTAGATTAAGTTCAGTGGTCTAATTAAAAAGTTTGAATTCACCTAACTACAAAGAAGACTTGAAATCAAGACTATTATATTCTTCTTCCTCATTTAGACTCTTACTTCAGAGAGCTACATATCTCCTAAGTGTATTTAACTAAGAGAGTGACTTTGAAATGTTTGAAAAGTCATTCTCAGGTGCTTCCTTCCTCTGCCTCTTTTGAAATAAGACATTGAATCTTTCTAGTATTTAAATTTCCTTTGCTGCTGGCTTCAGTCTTTGCCCCAGAGTCTGACTGATTCTCTAGTCATAACTTATTCTATAGAAATAGTGATTTGGTATGTAGGAAAACAACACAGTGCTTCCTAGAGATAAAGAGTAATAAAGCCCACTTGATGCCTCATGCATAAAAATGATGTTTACATAATAAAAATGAGACATTGGTTCTCCTAAATAGTAGCTTTGTGTCTTCATATAATTCATCAAGATTTTATATGGCTGATGTTAGCTGAGAGTACCTCTGTTGACCTCCAAGCCTGACCTGGAACTCTTGCCCATCATATGAAAACGTCTGGGGATAATAAATCTGACTTTTGAAAATATAACCACAAGGATACTTTTTGTATAAATTTATATTACTTATATTATTTCCTTACAAATACATTTTGTTAAACACTTATGATTGGGAGACCACAGGTTATACTAAAATAAATGCAATATATTAGATTATAAAATATAAGCTTTACATAGTTTTTGCCTAGATAGGTTTAAAATTAAAACAAAAGAAGTTCTTATTTCTGTTCTTCTTCCTGCCTTACTCTACCCCGCAAAAGATTTAAAATACATTTGGTCCACTTAAGCTAAAATAGCTACACTATTTACAAGCAAAGCAAAACACACATATTGAGGAAACTAAAAAATTCTTTTACATTTATAGCAATTCAGAAAATTTACATTGACATTTTAATTCACTTTTTCATTCATTCATTCATTCATTCATTCATTCATGTATAAATGCCTTGATTTCAGGAATATTTTTGGAAACTATGATAAATTATAGTTTCTTTGTAGGATACAAGTAAACAGAAAGTTCTTATATACCTTTCTGTGTGCCAGCATACATCTTTCATTATCACTTCCTTTATTTTGTCTTCCAAAGAGGTATTTTCTTCCTAACTTAGTGTTTTAAAAAAGCAGGTTTCCTCTAATATGTAGTCTAACAAAATCCTAAAGAAGGTAATGTATAAAACATAGAATATTTTAAATTTGCTTTCAATTCTTTGATGCTGTGGAATTCTTTGCTAAGTGCATGCCCATTATCTCCTTGTTTATAAACTTCCATATTGAGTTTCAAAAGTGTTTGTATAAAATCAAAGCAAGCAAACTGACACAAGAACAGAAAATGAAATACCGCATGTTCTCACTCATAGGCGGGTGATGAACAATGAGGACACATGGACACAGGGAAGGGAGAACTACACACTGGGGTCTATTGGGGGGGAATAGGGGAGGGACAGCGGGGGGGGGGGCAGTTGGGGAGGGATAGCATGGGGAGAAATGCCAGATGTGGGTGAAGGGGAGGAAGACAGCAAATCACACTGCCACGTGTGTACCTGTGCAACTATCTTGCATGTTCTGCACATGTACCCCAAAACCTAAAATGCAATTAAAAAAAAAATCAAAGCAAGCAATCAACCACCAACTCAGACTACAGTATAACTCTTCCTGGACATTAAAGGGAAGTTACTATACCTAAAATATGAATGATATTTAATATGTACATATTTGAGAGATTTGTATATCTTTAATTGAAATGTGGTTTGTAATTATTTTAATATAACCATTAGGTGCATTATAAAAATATATAATTTAGTCAGATGTACTCTAGCCTAAATATAAAAATACACAATTCTTTCAACAGAATACCAAAATTTGACATTATTTTAGCCCTTTATATTTTTGGTTATAATAGTGCTTATTGTAGAAAATGTAGAAAGTGTAGAAAGTTATTTAACAAAACAAAACAAAGCAGGAAATGTATCATAATTGATTCCCTGAAGATAAAACTATTCTTAATACAACTTATTTTATCCCTCATATTTATTCTGATATTCTGTATGTATTTAACATTCTCTTTACATGTGTATATGTTCTCTTTTTCACTTAACAGGATTGTGTGGTAAATGCTTTTTGTGGCATTAAAATAACTTTGTAAACATTTTAATATCTAAATTTTATGTCAGTGTCTGACAATTTATTGTGGAATACTTAGTTTGGTTCCAATTTAGGTTTTTATAAATAATACTTGATAAGGAATTGTTAGTATTTTGGGAAAACATTCTTTCAAATGGAGAATAAATTTAATTCATTTATTAGTACAACTTCCCATTCTTTTTTTGTTTGTTTATTTCAAGCCTACAACACCAAGCAGTCCCAGGTAGTCTCTCATCCTAGTACTACCAGCCCAACCCTGCTTAGGTTCCAAGATCAGAGCAGGTGAATTCCGGATGGTATGGCCATAATCACAGAGTATTTTATTTTAACTTCTTTCTTAGCCATTTAAAGTGTGTTAAATAATTTTTCCCATCAAAATTTTATAGTTAATATTCCATCATAGGTCTCTTTATGTTGCATAATATATTTCACTGTCATTACAAAGGAACTTCAACTGAGTGGTTTATAGTTTTTTTAAATGTCTCTTTTCTCTGAAAATGGGTAAACAAACTTTTTATTATTCGGGATGCAAAAGAATAATCTGGTTTTGTAGGTTTATATGTAAGACACATTTTAATATATCTTAGGAAAAGGATTCTAAAATAATAACTTTAAAATAATTAATCTAGGTTTGTCTCTTTGCATTGATTTTTTTGGAGTTCAGTGAACCTATGCATGATCTGGTTCTTTTTCCAGTTAGAAAAGATACTGGCACATGTGTCCATTATTATTACTACTGTTCTAATTATTCTGGCTTTGTTCTCAAGAATAAATTACAGTTCTTTCATCATATGTGCTTTAGTTATCCATCTTCATTTTTCTTCCTTTGTCCTATTCAATTATACCCTGGTAAAGTTTTCAGAAAAAAATTTCTTTAATGTGTAGCTGTTCTTTTCTAATACCAATATAAAGTTTAATTCTATGAATGCATTATGTATTTATCTTCCATTTTATTATTTTCTCATCCATCTCCATTACCTCCTAGAAGATATATTTTCATTTCCAGGTCTTCCTACTGCTAATTCATCTAAAGCATTTTTTCAACATTATATTAAAAATGCCAAATCTTCTTCAAATTCTTTCTTCTGATTCTTTAGTAAATCATTTTTTGAGGTATATTTTTCTTCCAAGTCTTCGGAAAGATTTTTAGCTTTCTTCTTTCCATCTGAATAGAGCCATAATTTATTCACAAAGAGAATAGAGTGCATTTCCCCTCTTTAAGCCATTCTTAAGTGAGGGCTAATCATTCCTGACAAGGTTTAAACCACTACCTAAGGCATTTGAATTGCCATTGGCTCTGCTCTCTGTCCTAGCAGGTGCTAGTTTTTTGTACAGCCTAAAGGGACAGTTGATATGTAAAGTTTTTGTCAACCTCCCAATATCCAGCATACTTTTCAATGAAACCCAGTACCCAGCATCCATTCTTCCTCTTTTAATCTATCTCATATAACTCAGAATAATTTTCCTAATATTTACTTCTCCCATGTTACACATGGTACTTTTATACTCAGAATACTCCAGTGACTTCTCTCTTGCTTAAGGGTGACTTTTATACTCATGAGCCTAGCATACAAGGCCCTCCATAGTAGACCAATTTCTCAAATATCATCTCTAATCTCTAGAGTAGATGTGGGGTCTCCGGACCCCACAAATTGTCTAAACAATAACCTTCCTTTGACGTCAAGGTCAAAGAACACTTTCTTTAATGACTGAGACTTCTCTTTGTTTCTTAACATTGATTTCTAAATCAACATGAGGAAACTGTGACAGTCATTTAGCACTCTCAAAACTTAAGCAACCCTTTTTATTCTTTGTCATAATCCTAACACTTGAACTGAGTTCTTCTTACAGTAATTGAAAGCACATTTTACATCTTGCTTCCTTCAGCATTGATTCTGATTTCATGCTACTATTTTCACACATTTTTTCCCCATTCTATTCTACCTATGTGCATTATTCAATTTTATTTTGACATTTCCTGATTTTGGCATCACTGCTAATTCTTAGTCAGTCCATCTGTTGTTGAGCCTCTGATAGTGGGTGTCCAACCCTGTGCCATGTACTTTCTTACATGAGAAACTCAGTGAGTAGTGGGAGGAATATCACTTGCTTTCTGATGTTTGATTTTCTACCCAGGTTGTGTACTTTCATGAAAACAAATCAGGATCTGGTGTTTGAGTGCTGCCAATTTTTGCACTTTTTTTTCAGGAAATAGACATAAGAATCTGTGATATTTCAAAATTAAAAAAAATTCGTTGAAGAATTATTGTGTCAAGGACAAGATTTTTATTCTTGGCTTTTGACAATGCAAAAACATATGCTCTTTAGGACAGAATTAAAATATAACATTCTAGGACCTTTTCTAAGAACGTGTAATGTTGTAGGAAGAAAACAAACTTTTAAAAAGAAATAAATTTATAATATAGTAAAATACTAGTATATTACATAGCTAAGGAAACTGAAAGATAATGGCTTTGTATCATTTAGCTATTTCAAAATGGTTTATTTAAGGGTAACACATATTTATTTGGCCTTGTTTTCACAATAAAAAATTTTAATGATAATTTGTTATAGATTATTGCTTATACCATCTATTTATATCAGGAAGCAATATCTTTTTTATACAACTTATTGATAATTTTTTATTACCAAAATATGTGTTAATTTGAAACAAATGCCATCTTATTTCAGAGATATGAAGTATTATGTTTTATCTATATCATATAGAAGTAGATGATAATATATGGAACTTGGGAGAGCATATGAGCACAGTAAGGAAAAGAAACCTCATGAGCGATCAGATTCTTTTCCACTTTAGGAGGCTAACTGGCCACTACAAAATGTGATTTAAAAAAAACGAAAAACAACAAAAAAAAACCCTAGTCCCAACATTAAAAGCCCAGAAATTTGGTTTTTAAAGGGTCCAGAACTGTTGAAACAATTAAAGGTATTGATTTATGTCCACCAGGCTTGCATAATTATTTTGTGTAAATTATTAATGTCAAGTAATATGTTACTGTGTGAAGCAGTGTACTGTCATATTTTTAAATGATCAAGGACTTTGGAGTCAGGCTACCTAGGTCGAAATCTTATAATGTCTACTGACTGTGTGATCTTGAATAATCATGTTACCTCTCTATGCCTCAGTTTCCTCATTTGAAAAATGGGTACAGTAACTGTGCATAGCTGACAGGATTATTGTGTTAGTTTAAGGGGTTATTTCAGGTAAAGCACTTAACACCTGGCACATAGTAATTGCTCAAAAAGTGTTCCCTACTATAATTACTTTTATTGTGAGAAATGCAACTAAAAAGAGGCAGTACATATTCCCATCCTTTTTCTAGTATTTTCCTTCTTCTTGGGAAGCTCTGTGCCAATCCAAAATTTTGTCTTTTAAGCAGGAAATTAGTGTTAGTTACATAATTTAACTGTCTGATGCTTTTAGGGAGAGGTAGCTTGATATATCCACCTTCCCAAATGGTGCAGCCTTGCTTCAGGGGACTGAATAGTCAATGTCTGGGAACCAAGACTCTCCCTTCTTGGTTCTTAGATGAGCCCTACTGATTTTGTGACTTTGTGATTCTTTTTTTCTTCCTATTTTGCAATGTTGAACAACCATCCCTCTCCACTCCCTTGTGACTTGCACGTTCTTTTTTTTAGGTATATTACTTTCAGGAAATTTTGCCGTGGACTGGGAGTTTCACAGAAATATACTCTTTGATCCATTATGTATTGATTTTATAGTTAAACCTCTTCAGGCAGACTTATCTCATCATTCGTGAGGGGAATTTATTTTTATCCTCTCACGTGCTTTATTCATTACATATATACATGCATAATTAATAATTCTTGTAAATTCCTGGCAACTGACAAATACTTCTGCTGTTTTGACAGTAGAACAGGACAGATATTTATTTGAAGACCTCTTGTGGCGTGGCTTTACCTCTTATTTATATCACGGATTTTGGCATTTGTTTATTTACTGACTTGTTTGGTCATCTATCTGAAATGTATCTCTTGCCTTCCTAGGAAGATGTACATTTCTTAAGGGAAGGGGCTTTTTAATACGAATGCCTTTCCTCACAGTGGCAAGCATAAAGCTAGACCCAGAATGGGTGTTCAATAAACACTTGGTTGTTCTCCATATGAAATCATCAGTTTCTTGTTTCCTCTTCTTTTGCAGGTGCTAGTGGCATAAAATGGTACACCATGATTTTTTAAAGAATTGCTATACAGTGGATACAGGAACAGCAATAACAACAGAACCCAAAAGCTATATTTCATTTAATAAAAAAGAATACTTCACATAGTATGAATATTTGATGTTATTTTTATAATTTTTTGCAATGATTATTGTGCTATTTCCAAAAAACACTAAGTGACTTGCAATTTTTGTTTATTCATGCAAACATTACATTTTAAATCCATTATAAGACTCTAATAGAGCAATCTCAGAAGTTGCATTTCCATCTATTGTTTCCTTCAGAAGAAAGTTTGAAAAGCTTTTTTTCTGGATTGATTTGGACCCAACTAAAATATCAGGACTCCCCTACTGTGAAATCTTCCTGGTCAGGGATGTGCCTTATTTAGATTGGCATCTCTGGCATCAAGCATTCAGCTCCAGCTCTGGGAAGTATCCAGTAAGTTCATTTACCCAAAAGTAAAGAGGTGCACCTTGTTGTAGACATTGTGCAAGGCATTTCTATACATGCTTTCAATTTTGTCCTGACAGCAACCCTGAAAAAAATGATATGATCGCTACTTTGAATCAAGAATCTCAGGCATATAGAGGTTAAAAGACTGACATGCCCATGAACACAGAGTATATGCCAAAGCAAACATTCTAACCCAAATGTTTTTGTCATTTATGTTTTAACCTCAAATAGATGAAGTTTATCTTTGCCAGTTTTATTGTCTACTATCAAATTTTCAAATATCTGATTTATTCACTTCTAACTACATCTATTTGAAAGCATTAAATACCCATATTAATTAGAGAAGGTTAAATAGTGATTACTGATTCTGTTTCTTCTGGTTAGAAATTTCTTTTAAATTGTAAGATCTTGAACTTTCACTGAATTAAATCAAACATTTAAAGTAATAAAGCTATTATTTCTAGAGCTAGTCTCTGTTGATATCAGACTATATTTAAGGTAATATTAGGGATTGAAAGTTTGGGGTTAATTTTTGGCCTTATTCTGAAATAAGCAAATATTCTTAATTATCACGAGGAAAAATCATGAAAACTGGAATTTAGTAGATATCTAGGCTAGTTCATTCCTCTGAGTTCTCTCTCTCTTTGCTTTCCTTTAACTAGGCTATTTTGTAACTTTATAGAGATAGAAATTAAGTAGTAGAAAATTGGTAGTAATTGTTTTCTGTGGACTGTAGTTGATTATCAAACTGTAGATAGTGATTACTAGCTTTGTGTCAATTTGTAAATTCATTCAGTCAATTTGTATCAAAAATAAATATATGGTTAGTTGCATTCTTTTTCAAACCAGTTGTAACATCTATTAATTCCTTCATTAATTAACATTTCTGACATTTATTTAATATCTGTATAAGAATTATATTTGTGCCTTTTACTTAGAAATGTATGTCTTAAGACATCTTTTTCTGCTGCATATTTTTTTAGCCTTTATTCACTTTTAGGTGTCCAACGATATAGTAATCTCTTAATCTTAGAATCTAACATTAGACATATATATCAAGTCAATAATCTTATCCAACAGTATATTGAACTTCACATCTTTTGGTGAGTTACAACTAATTAGTCTGTTAAATTATGAGTCTATGAATAATGCAGTGAAGCCTTAAATGGTACCAAAGTTGCTTCATTCCATTGTATGTATATTTTCATGTAAATTTATATATGACAATATTGTAGATGGTATGAGAGATATTTATTTCCAAATTGATTCATTATAAAGAGAGAAAGCAGCTAAGTAAACATTGTCAAAGAGGATAAAGAAACAGTTTCTAAAATTTGCTTCAAAATTAGAATATATCAGAAGGCATATTGAATTCATAAGGCCTCATTTGATAATGCCCTGCAGTATACCAAGGAGAATTTCCTGTTAAATTCTGAAATACATTACATACATTTTGCCAAACTAAAATGTAAAACTTATATTATTAATGCTGTATTAAGTCCTTAGTTTATATCAGACCCTTTCAGAAATGCACTTTTTTATCATTACATATCTCACATGTTATCAACTTTTTTATTATGTCATATTCATTTTTATTCATATCCTTAGCTGAAAAATATATGTATATATGTATATGATCTTAGGAATTAGAAAGCGGACCAGCAAGGCATGTACTGAGAGCAAGGAGGTATATGCAATGTAGGATGAGTACTGAACTCATACAGCAAACCTGAGACTCATCACCTTCTTTCCAGTGTGGCAGCAAAGGGAAGACATGACTTTCCTTCTTTGCATTGGTTGAACTCCATTAGTATCTCATAAGTTATGTAACTCATTTTCATTGGGCTTTTAAAACAAATCTATAACTAAAACACCTGGCCTGTTTTATTATCTAACACTAGAGTTTAATCTAGAGGTTTTGATCTGGTAGCCTACAGGCCAGAATCAGTAAACGGGTGTTTTCTTGAGCTGTGCTGTACTGGTCACCATGGTGTTCTATCTACATTTGTGGATACCAATTCTCATTGTTGAACAAGTTACCTGGCCCCTTGGTGCCTCAACAAGCTGCATGTTACACTGTGGATAATATCTGTACCTATCACATAGAATTGTCATGAGGATTAAAGGGGTAACTGTCACACAATGTCTGTTGCTTATAAGCATTATTTGTCCATGGTGTGAAATATCAGTGTTTGCTAGTACTCCATTCCAGAACTACATCAAGCAGCACATCCTTCTCCATTGTCAACAAATAGCTTTGGCTCCATATTCGCATATACCACTTCTTATGACATCCCCAGTTAAATATTTTTCAGGTATCTCAACTTGTCATGCCCCAAACTAAATTCATTATTAATCTACTCTTCATTCTCAACAAAACCCTTCCAATCTACTCCTGTGTATCTCCAAAACCAAATGTATTGAATAGCACCAATATTAAATATCCACGAATGTGGATACCACTTCTCACTGTGGAGAGTGATATTCACCACTTGTTATATTACAAATTAATATAATTTCAAAAATAATATCTTATTAACTATTTTGAGAATCTTTAGTAAATGGTTATTAAATTAGATTCTAACCTTAAGACTTTGTGATTCTAATATTCAGAGAATACTTTTAAACATCATGCATAGGTAATATGTAGATAATGAGTATGGAACCCAGTATTGTCTTTTTCTAGAATAAAGAAACTCTTACATAAATTTTTCAACTCTAATTTAAAACTTTGCCTAAGAAGTATTTATTTTATTTTTCCTTTTTTTTCATTTCCCTTTTTTTTCTTTTATTAATTCTGAGGTACATGTGCAGGTCATGCACGGTTATTACATAGGTGCATATGTAACCAGGTAGTTTGCTGCCTCTATTCCCCCTTCATCTATATCTGGCATTTCTCCCCATGCTATCCCTTTCTACCCCCTGTTGTCCCTCCCCTAGCCCCCCAACATCACTGCACCCAGTGTGTGATGCTCCTCTCCCTGAGTCCACGTGTTCTCATTGTTCAACACCCACCTATGAGTGAGAACATGCATGTTTGGTTTTCTCTTCTTGTGTCAGTTTGCTGAGAATGATGGTTTCCAGATTCATCCAAGTCTCCACAAAGGACACAAACTCATTTTTTTAATGGCTGCATAGTATTCCATGGTGTATCTGTGCCATATTTTCTTTGTCTAGTCTATCATTGATGGGCATTTAGGTTAATTGCAGGTCTTTGCTATTGTACACATGACTGCAGTGAACATACGTGTGCATGTGTCTTTATAATAGAACGATTTATAGTCCTTTGGGCATATACCCAGTAAGGCAATTTCTGGGTCAAATGGAATTTCTATTTCTAGATCCTTGAGATATCACCACATTGTCTTCCACAATGGATGAACTAATTTACACACCCACCAACAGTGTAAGAGTGTTCCTATTACTCTGCATCCTCTCCAGCATCTGTTTTCTCCAGATTTTTTAATGATTGCCATTCTAACTGGCATGAGATGGTATCTCAATGTGGTTTTGATTTGCATTTCTCTAATGACCAGTGATGATGAACATTTTTTCATGTTTCTTGGCCTCTTGTATATCTTCTTTGGAAAGGTATCTGTTCATATTCTTTGCCCACTTTTGAATGGCTTGTTTTTTTCTTATATACCTGTTTTAGATATTTGTAGATTCTGAATATTAGCCCTTTGTCAGATGGGTAGATTGCAGATTTTTTTTCCTATTCTGTTGGTTGTAGGTTCACTCTAATGATGGTTTCTTTTTCTGTACAGAAGCTCTGAAGTTTAATTAGATCCCATTTGTCTATCTTGGCTTTTGTTGTCATTGCTTTTGGTGTTTTAGTCATGAAGTCCCTGCCTGTGCCTATGTCCTGCATGGTTTTACCTAGAGTTTTTATGGTGTTAGGTTTTATGTTTAAATCTTTAATCCACCTGAGAGTAAGGTGGCAGGAAGGGGTTCAGTTTCTGCTTTCTGCACATTGCTAGCCAGTTTTCCCAACACCATTATTAAACACAGAGTCCTTTCCCCATTGCTTGTTTTTGTCAGGTTTGTCCAAGATCAGATGGTTGTAGATGTGTGGTGTTGCTTCCAAGGCCTCTGTTCTCTTCCATTGGTCTATGTCTCTGTTTTGGTACCAGTACCATGCTGTTTTGATTACTGTTGCCTTGTAGTATAGTTTGAAA
>CAUYOR010107750.1:0-30073 GCA_963573925.1 Callimico goeldii
TGGGACTACAGGCATGGGCCACCATGCCCAGCTAATTTTTGTATTTTTAGTAGAGATGGGGTTTCACCTTGTTGACCAGGATGGTCTCGATCTCTTGACCTCGTGATCCACCTGCCTCAGCCTCCCAAAGTGCTGGGATTATAGGCGTGAGCCACCACACCCGGCTACATATTTTCAATTTATATAATAACTTCAATTTATAGAGTTTATTTTATTCTAAAATTGATGATTAGTGCCAAGAGCCTGATCCCATAAACAAACTGACGAAAGAATTTTTTTAGAAATACCCTTCTATATTTTATCTTGCATTCACAGACACTGCCTCATATATCCTCTCTCATAACAATCTGTTATGTTTTTCATCCACTTAAAATTTTTTTTAAAGCCACTAGTGTGACTGCTGCTAGACAAACATTCAGCTGTCAATTTGGAGGTTTTTTTTGTTTGTTTCTTTACATCTTTTAAAAATACTAATATAGGCCAGGCACAGTGGCTCACACCTGGAATCCCAGCACTTTGGGAAGCCAAGGCAGGCAGATCACCTGAGGTCAGGAGTTCAGGACCAGGCTGGCCAACATGGAGAAACCCTGTCTCTACTAAAAACACAAAAATTAGCACGGCATGGTGTTACACACCTGTAGTCCCACCCGGGAGGCTAAGGCAGGAGAATCACTTGAACTTGGGAGGCAGAGCTTGCAGTGAGCTGAGATTGCACCACTGCACTCCAGCCTGAGCAACAGAGCAAGTCTCCGTCTCAAAAAATCAATCAGTCAATCAATTAAATAAATAAATAGGCCAGGCATGGTGGCTCACGCCTGTAATCCTAGCACTTTGGGAGGCCGAGGCAGGTGGATCACAAGGTCAGGAGTTCAAGACGAGACTGGCCAACACGGTGAAACCCCGCCTCTACTAAAAAACACAAAAATTAGCTGGGCATGATGGCTTGTGCCTGTAATCCCACCTACTTGGGAGGCTGAGGTAGGAGAAATGCTTGAACCAGAACCCGGGAGGCGGAGGTTGCCGTGAGCCGAGATCATGCCACTGCACTCCAGCCTGGGCTACAGAGCAAGACTCCATCTCAAAAATAAATAAACAAATACAAAGATTTAAATGGTTCTTCCCCCTACCCACCCCCCACACCCCCCGGCTCCCTGAGACAGAGGACATTTTTTTTCTCTAAAAGGATGAGGACTCCCCTTCCTTCCAGACTTAGCCTGGTAGCTTGTTCATGCTCTGACTTCATGTTTATGGACCTGCCACCCACTCGCTGCACCTCTGCTTCCTGATAAAGGCACTAGGTCCCCTCTCTCCCTCATGAATTTCTGTCTTATCCTGTTGGGTTCTCCTCCTTGGCTGCGCCCTTCCTTCTGGAACTGCAGCACAGCTGGAGTGGAAGAAAAGAAAGCCTGTGACAGTTGGTCACAAACACTCCTAAATTACAAATTTGTGATTCTTTTCATACATGTATCAGGAAGCACCCTAGTAAGATATACTGGCTTTTTATTCCTGTACAAATTAGACTTTTCCCATTCTGATCAGTAACGTTTACATATGCAGACAGAATTCTATTGTTTCTATTTTTCTTCTTCAGTGCTGATGAGTGTTCCAAGCTGTTTTCTTTGGGCACAACTAGGGAAATCACTGACAGAACCTGAGCCTGTACTGTGGTTGGGACATTACATGCTTTTGAAAACAAGTAAATGCTATAAATCTGAATGTTACTCTTTTTAAATCCCTTGAGATGAATTCAGGACAGTTGCTCAGTGTCTTGAATGAAGGCCATCTTTTTCTCTTTTGCAGGTAGTACAAGACTGGAAATTCGTCGCTCAAGTTCTAGACCGAATCTTCCTGTGGCTCTTTCTGATAGTGTCAGTTACAGGCTCGGTTCTGATTTTTACCCCTGCTTTGAAGATGTGGCTACATAGTTACCATTAGGAATTTAAAAGACATAAAGACTAGATTACATGTTAGAACTGACATCTGACTGTTGCAGACAGAATCCAAATGCACGAGCTTGTTCTACAAACCCCGATCACATAGTCTTCGTGGAAATGGAACACCCCCTCACCAGAGAAACTCTAGTAAATCTGCTCATTTGTGGTTGCCCTCAGAGTGAGCTGCTTTGAAGGAAAGTGGAACCTCCTCAGGCCCCTGTCTTGGCTTCCTGGGACATTCAGGGAAGGATCCTAAGTCCAGGCTTGGCCTCATAGCCAGAGTGCACGAAAAGCTGTTGCCACTTGGTGGACAAACACCTCCTGGAAGCAGCAGGCCTTGGTGGGGGGAGGGGAGGTCCACCTGGAGTTTAAGGCAGTCTCTGCATCTAGCTATCTGTGTGGGCAGAGCCTGGATCTCCCACCTGTCCTGTCCTCCTGGGGCTTTGTTGTGCTTCTGTAGTGATGGGCCAGGCAAATCTCAACAAGGATTTGGGGATTACACTGGCAGGACAGCTGGCACTGCACACTTAATAACACAGATTCCAAGATGCTTGGCCTACTGAGGCAGTTATTCATGGTTTATTCACAGCATGATAAGACTTTCAGATGGTGAAACGAGCCCACTGTGAGCTGTGACTTGCTTTGAGGTCATGCATACCATAATAACTCACAATAGAAACAAAGTCCTTTGCTGCCGGAAGTGCATTCATTAATACTCATGATCTTTTCCTAGCAAACTAGGGTACAGAGCATTCTCTGATAATGGTTTCTGATGTCACCTCCTCTAATCAGATCCATACCAGCAGCATCCCCTAGGCTCCCCATTCTGCTTCCCTGTCTCCTGGCACCTGGGTGGACTTCATCCCCACCCACCATCATTCCTTCTGTAAGACTCTGAGGGGAGTCTGCTCAGGTTCTTCTTGCCTTCCAGAATTGCTGCTGCCACCAAATCCTTCCTGAATTTTAGCTTAACTCAATTGTTCTCTCTGCCCAGTTATACATCCAAATTCCTCTCTGGAGTACTTTTAGGCATGGCTCTTGCAAGCAGTTTGCAATCCAGGGCACCGTGGTGGCTCACACCTGTCACACTAGCACTTCGAGAGGTCAAACTAGGAGGATTGCTTGAGGCCAGGAGTTTGAAACCAGCCTGGTCTCTACAGCAAGACCCTGTCTCTACAAAAAATTAAAATTTAAAAAATTTTAAATGGTGATATATGCCTATAGTCGCAGCTACTCAAGAGGCTGAAATTCCCATTTCAGGATCATTTGAGTCCAGGAGTTGGAGGCTGCAGTGAGCTGTTACTGCTCCACTGCATTCCAGCCTGTGTGACAGAGCAAGACCCAGTCTCTTAAAAAAAATCTAAGTGGCCAGGTGCAGTGGCTCACAGGCAGGTGGATCATGAGGTCAGGAGTTCGAGACCATCCTGACTAACACAGTGAAACCCTCGTCTTTCCTAAAAATACAAAAAATTAGTCGGGTGTGGTGGCCACACACCTGTAATCCCAGCTACTCTGAAGACTGAGGCAGGAGAATTGCTTGAACCCAGAAGGTTGAGTTTGCAGTGAGCCAAGATTATGCCTCTGCACTCCAGCCTGGGAGACAGGGCAAGACTCTGTCTCAAAAAAAAAAAAAAAAAAAAAAAAAATCTAAGCATGAAACATCTTCACATATTGTTACCACTAATGTATTTTGTCTTATGCCATTTAGTTTGTGTTTTCTGTATAACATTTTCTTGTTCCTTCATCTTTTTCAGCCTTGGTCGACTTTGTAATTTGTCCATTCCTTCTTTACCTTTAATGTCTTGAAAGTTACATGTCCACTTCTATTAATTTATTAATAAACATTCAAATTTTTAAAATCATTGTTGAGAATTAGTGTGTGTGGCTGCCACTTTCTATACAAAATAATTCCTTTAGGATCCTCACTTCCCCTCACCTTCATTTCACTTTTATCACTTTCCACATTTTTTTTTTTTTTTTGAGACAGTTTCGCTCTTGTTACCCAGGCTGGAGTGCAATGGCACGATCTTGGCTCACCGCAACCTCCGCCTCCTGGGTTCAAGCAATTTTGCCTCAGCCTTCCGAGTAGCTGGGATTACAAGCGTGCGCCACCATGCCCAGCTAATTTTTGTATTTTTAGCAGAGACGGGGTTTCACCATGTTGACCAGGATGGTCTTGAACTCTTGACCTCGTGATCCACACGCCTCGGCCTCCCAAAGTACTGGGATTATAGGCATGAGCCACCGCGCCCGGCCTCCACAATTTTTTAAAATCATCCAGAATTTTAGTTCTAGATGATTTATGTTTATATTATGTGTTCCTTTCCCTAAGAACCATGTATTGACCACACATGTTGTCCACAACCACATGGCAAACAATTTTATTTATCACTTTTTTATCTTAAACATTCCTTTTTTCTGCTTCATTTGTTCCATTATTTCAGAGGAACGTGTCTTTAAGTAATTCTTTCAGGAAGTATTTGAATGTGGTGACCTTCCTGAACGCTTGCTTTTCTGAAATTGTAATTGATTTTGCCCTCACATTTAAATAATGGATGGGCTGGGCATGGAATTCTGGTTCAAAATTATTTTCCCTCAGAGCTTTGCAAACATCATTTTATAATATCCTGTGCTCTAGATGAGAAGCATGCTGGGGTTGATTCTCATTCCTTACTTGATAGGTCCTTCTAGGGTTTCAGTTTCCCAGTCAGTAATAAGAAGTATTGACAAAAACAGTCAAACTTGGTAAAATATTTGAAGAGATGTATTCTGAGCCAAATATGAGTGACTGTGACCTGGGACACACCCCTCAGGAGATCTTGAGGACAGGTGCCCAAGGTGGTCAGCACACAGTCTAGTTTTAGGGAGACAGCAGACATCAATCGAATACATGTAAGGTTTGCGATGGTTCTATCGAAATACACGTAAGGTTTGCAACATGTAAGGGCAGGACAACTCAAAGCAGTGTGGGCGGAGAGGGTTTTCAAGTCATAGGTAGATTTTAAATTTTTCTGATTGGCAATTGATTGAAAGAGTGAATATCCGGCCAGGCGCGGTGGCTCACGCCTGTAATCCCAGCACTTTGGGAGGCCGAGGCAGGTGGATCACGAGGTCAAGAGATTGAGACCATCCTGGTCAACATGGTGAAACCCCGTCTCTACTACAAATACAAAAAATTAGCTGGGCATCGTGGCGTGTGCCTGTAATCCCAGCTACTCAGGAGGCTGAGGCAGGAGAATTGCCTGAACCCAGGAGGCGGAGGTTGCGGTGAGCCGAGATCTTGCCATTGCACTCCAGCCTGGGTAACAAGAGCGAAACTCCGTCTCAAAAAAAAAAAAAAAAAAACTATACCTGGTAGGTTTTTGTTTACTTTTATGTAGATTTTTTTCTTTTATCTGAAATGTAGTATATGAATCCCAGTAGAGAATTGCCTTCACTGAAATGTGCTATCATTCTGTGTTGAGAGAACTAGAAGAAACAATCCCACAGAACTCATTTCTGTGACTACGGAAAAGATGTTCATTATATTACTTTATCCTCTTTATGAGGACCCTTGGGAGCAATTTGTCTGTTAGCATTAGAAATGGTGAGCACTGTGTAAAGTGTGGGGAAACAGACTGAGGTCCTCATCAGAAGCAAATGCTGGCTCCACACTTCTTGGAGAGCCTGCAGCACTGTGAGCCAAATAACCTCTTTTCTTTATAAATTACCCAGCCTCAGATGTTCCTTCATGGCAACACAAAAGGGCTAAGACATTATCGTAAGGTTTTTAGACATCTTACACTATGTATAAGACGTGGTGAAATACTAATTCAAAGCACAGACAGTCTGTGATTATAGCGGTTTGACGTACAATTTTTCAACTTTACAATGAGTTCATTGGGATGATTAAATGCATTTTCAACTTAAAAAAAAAATGGTGTGCTTCTCCTGCACAATTGGCTTGCTTTTGTCTTTAGTCTAGCTGATCAGGTTTCTTTCTTTACTTAAAAGGAAGCTGGGTACCAAATCTGTGGCCCACCTATAGTAAGCCTAAAGATCTTCATGATACACATAGTTTAGTAACCGTGTTACTGCTTCCTTTTTTTTTTTTTTGAGACAGAGTTTTGCTCCTGTGACCCAGGCTGGAGTGCAATGGTGCGATCTCGGCTCACCGCAACCTCCGCTTCCTGGGTTCAGGCAATTCTCCTGCCTCAACATCCGGAGTAGCTGGGATTACAGGCGCGCGCCACCATGCCCAGCTAATTTTTTGTATTTTTAGTAGAGACGGGGTTTCACCATGTTGACAGGATGGTCTCCATCTCGACCTCGTGATCCACCCGCCTTGGCCTCCCAAAGTGCTGGGATTACAGGCGTGAGCCACCGCGCCAAGCCTCCATTTTTTTTTGTCCCTACATTTATTTGTTTTTGTGTTTGTTAACTACTTTGAATTGGTTGTTTTAGCATATTTTAATTTTTGCTCTATCTACTTTGTTACCTCTTGAAGATGGGGTATACCTAAAATAAATAAAAGTATCAAGTTAGTTTTTGCTACTAACTGGAAGCTGAAGAGCAGGAATGAGAATGAGAGTGTGTATTTGGGGTGGACACTATTGCATGAACCAGATGTGTCGTCCATTCTTGAAAATCTGAAAGCTTGCACTCTAGACTTGACGTAAGCTCGACTCCAGCCTCCTAGGAAAGAGCGAAGGTCCTCTCTTGGTGAATGTGCCTGACAGGTTTCTCGGTGAGGCTGAATGGCCCTGCGGACCTTTGTGTTGGGCCCTGTGCTGGACACTGGAACTACGAGGATGGATAATTCAATCTTGCCTTTAAAGGAATTTTCAGTGTGATAAAGGAGAGAGGCAACAGATACCAATTAAGGGAATATGCTGGGCACACTGGGAGCATAAAGGAGGTGTCTCCAAATGTCCAAAACGGAAATCAGCTTTCCACTTGTTTTTCTGTCTTGGCTTTAGTTTGAGTCAAGGAGTGTCTCCATTACTAGGCTGAAAAATCAAAGTATTCTTTTTGTTGTTGTTCTGTGTTTACCTACCGACACCCCCCACCCCAATAAAGCTTTTATCTACTCACTTGCCAAGTCTAACTCCAATGTCTTACATCTACCTCCCCTATTCCTACTGCCTTAGATGAGACCTTAGGCTCTCATGTAGACTATTGCTAACATCTCAAAATGGGCTTTTCTGCATCCAGTCTTTGCATTCCAATTGTGATATATGCTGCCGGCTTTCAAATTCATTCTGTGGAGCTCCTGGACTAAGTAAGAGGATGCTGAGTGGCTGGGGCTGTGGGTTCCCACTCCTACTTCAACTAGAGGAATTATAGTTTTTGCCTTTATATATATACACATCTCAAGTTGAACTTCACTTGGTATTTTCTGATTTAGAAATTGGATAACCATTCTCAGGTGGAGGCAAACCAAACCACTTATTTGCCGTACACATTCTTCCCCGTCTCTGCTTTGCTTGAGCTTTCTAGTTACGTTTGGAATTGTGAATGCCACCCTTTATAAGTATAGGTAATTGCTTGTCTAAATACTATTCATTCGAAATGCCATTCCCTCCATGAAACTTCTCCTAAATCCCCAGCCAGAAGAGAAGGTCTGTATTGCCTTTGAACTGCTGTGGCCTTCATATAGTTTCTAGCAGCACCTGTCAGCTTCTGTTACGGTATTGCTGTCATTTACATTCTCAGCTTCCCGTTTTTCTTTAGTAACTTGAAAACCCAGGAAAGGCAGGGTCAAGTTTTCTCAAGATGAGTATCTTCCACAGGAGTTGGCAAATTGTTGGAGCTGTTAATTGTACCTACTGTGTGTGAGGCCCTTTGCTCAGAGGTCCATAGATGACCCAGTCTCTGTTCTCAGGAAGCCAAGTCTACCGAACAGGACAGACCAGTAAAGGAGCTCGTTTAATACACTTTGGTAAAGGCTACTAAAGAGAGCCACTGAAGCTGCTGTGAAAGCATAAGGCCGTGATCAAGATTTCTGGGAACATTTAAGTTGAGTCGTATGGAATGAACAAAAGTCTTAGATGAATGAGGAAAGAAAATTCCAGTCGTTAAGAAACATGATGCTGAAAGGCCACGAAATATGAGAATGGTGTTAAAGGAGACAGAGTTGTGTGACTAGAGAGTAAGTGTATAGAATAGGGAAGAAGTGGTAGAGGGGCTGGGCTGTGAGAGGAAGTTGGGTCACATGAGCCACAAACCATTGTAGGGCTTTTTATCCAGAGGAGTTACAGGGTCAGAAAGAGGAAGCAGTGATTCACTGTGAAAGAAGGAAGAAGGCCTCTCTCTGAGCACCTGGTCCTCTGATGTGTCAGCAGGAGGCTCAAGTGTTGGAGATCAGATGTCAATGGGACTGCCACATGCCTTTGGGAAGAATGGAGGGCTCGCTCTATTGCAAAAAGAATCTCCGGGACTCCCTGCAGCATTCTCCTGGGCTAGTTCTGGGAGAGATGAAGATAAATACGATGATATGTGACAGTAGATTTCCAAATGTTAGTTTTAAAAGTAAACAAAGTCGTAGGAAATTGAGATAAATATATATTTTTTAATCTAAGTGTTGTAGGAATTCAGATTTAGAAGATGACCATTGAAAGCTGGAGTGGTCAGTGATGGGGAAGTAAGACTTGAGCTATCCTTGAACATTGAAGACAACGTAGATGGGCAGATGGTAACAGGAGTCCCTCCAAGCAAGGGAAGCAAGCTGGAAGAAGATGTGGAAGCAGTGGGCAGGGTCTGGGTTGGAGGGGAGGAGAGAGGCAGTGAAGCTGAGTACCGGGGCTGGGCAAAAGAGTAGAAGTCCTTTGATTAGATTTATTTTTTTTAAGAGATGGGGTCTTGCTATATTGCCCAGGCTGATCTTGAACTCCTGGCCTCATGTGATCCTCCCGCCTCAACCTCCCAAAGTCCTCGGATTACAGGCATGAGCCACTGCACCCAGCCACAATGTAGAAGTCCTTGAAGGACAGATGCTTACCTCTGAGACATTAGGAAAAAACTTGATATAATGAAAGTAACTCAGCAAGATTAGGTGGTTTTGAAAGATACAATGCATTATTGTTTATTGTGGTCCCCATCCTGTGCAATAGATCTCTAAAGTTCCTGTCTAACTGAAATTTTGTACCCTTTGATAAAAATCTCTCCTTTCCCCATTCATCCCCTTCCCCAGCCTCTGATAACCACTATTCTACTCTCTAATTCTGTGAGTTTGACTTTTTTAGATTTAACATATATAAGCATACTTGGAAGATATTGCAGGTTCAGGTCTAGACCACTGCA
Organism: Callimico goeldii; assembly: GCA_963573925.1. Taxonomy (NCBI): domain Eukaryota; kingdom Metazoa; phylum Chordata; class Mammalia; order Primates; family Cebidae; genus Callimico; species Callimico goeldii. The sequence continues at coordinate 9,216 of CAUYOR010107750.1, forward strand.
ATAAAGCAAATATCGTAATAAAATGAATCCCACAATTTTTTTTGTTTCCCAGTGCACATAAAAGTTATGTTTACACTATTGTGTAGCCTATTAATTATGCAATAGCATGTCTAAAAATGTACATACCTTAATTTAAAAATGCTTTATTGCTAAAAAGTGCTAGTGATCACCTGAGCTTTTGGTGAGTCATGATCTTTTTCCAGTGGAGGGTCTTACCTTGATGATGATGGCTGCTGACTGATCAGGGTAGTGGCTGCTAAATGTTGGTGTGGCTGTGGCAATTTTAAAAAAATAAACTGATTTTATTTTATAAAATTATTTTATAAAAATTTTACTTTATAAAGTTTTTTAAATAAAATAAAATAAAAATTTTATTTTATAAAAATAAATTTAAAAAAGCAACAGTGAAGTTTGCCACATTGATAGACTCTTCCTGTCATGAAAGATTTCTCTGTAGCTTGTGATGCAGTTTCATAGCATTTTACCCATAGTAGAACATCTTTTGAAATTGGAGTCAATCTTCTCAAACTCTGCCACTGTTTTATCAATTAAGTTTATGTACTGAATCCATTGTAATTTCAGCAGTGTTCATAGCATCTTCACCAGGACTAGATTCCCTCTCAAGAAACCCCTTCTTTGAAGTAACTTCTCATGCATTCATGTTTTATCATGAGATTGCAGCAATTCAGTCAAAACTTAAGGTTCCACTAGGTTCTAATTCTAGTTCTCTTGCTATTTCCATCACATCTGCAGTTATTCTTCCACTGAAGTCTTGAATCCTTCAAAGTCATCCATGAGGGTTGGAATCAAATCTTCCAAATTTTTCTTAATGTTGCTAATTTGACCTCATCCTCATAAATGTTCTTAATGGCATCTAGAATGGTGAATTCTTTCCATAAGATTTTCAATTTACTTTGCCCTGATTCATCAGAGGAATCACGATCTAGGCAATAATAGCCTTATAAAATGTATTTCTTAAATAATAAAGACTTGAATGTCAAAATTACTCCTTGGGCCATGGGCTGCAGAATGGACATTGTGTTAGCAGCATGAAAACAACATTAATCTTGTACATCTCCATTGGAGCCCTTGGGTGACTAGGTGCATTGTCAATGAGCAGTAATATTTTGGAATCAATTTTTTTTTTCAGCAGTAGGTCTCAACAGTGGGCTTAAAATAGTAAACCATGCTGTAAATAGATGTGCTGCCATACAGGCTTTGTTGTTCCATTTATAGAGCACAGTCAGGGTACATTTAGCATAATTCTTAATGGCTGTAGGATTTGCAGAATAGTAAATAAGCCTAGGCTTCAACTTAAAGAAACCAGCCACATTAATCCCTAATGAGAGTCAGCCTGTCCTTTGACGCTTTGAAGACAGGAGTTGACTTTTCCTCTCTAGCTGTGAAAGTCCTAGCTGGGATCGTCTTTGGATATAGGCTGTTTCTTCTGCATTGAATATCTCCATGTTATCAATAACTTTGTTTCACTTACTTACTGTTTGCGTGTTTACCAGCGTAGTACTTTTAATTTCCTCCAATAACTTTTCCTTTGCATTCATAACTTGGCTAATTGGTGCAAGAGGCATAGGTTTTGGCTTAGCTTTCTACATGCCTTCCTCACTAAGCTTAATCATTTCTAGCTTTTGATTTACAGTGAGAAACTTACAACTCTTCCTTTCACTTGAGCACTTAGAGGCCATCGTAGGGTTATTAACTGGTGTAATTTTAATATTGTTGTGTCTTAGGAAATAAAGAGGCTGGAGGAGAGGGAGAGAGATGGGGGAAAGCCAGTCAGCAGAGCAGTCAGAAAATACACAACATTTATTGATTAAGTTTGCCATCTTATATGGATGTGGCTTGTGGCACTCCGAAACAATTAAATTAGTAACATCAGAGATCACAGAGTTTGGTATCAGCCTGAGCAACATAGCAAAACATGTCTCTACAAAAAAAAAACACACAAAAATTAGCTGGGCGTGTTGGTGTGTGTGCCCGTACTCCGCACTACTCGGGAGGCTGAACTGGGAGGATGAGCCGAGATCATGCCACGGTACTCCAGCTTGGGCGACAGAGCCAGACCGAATCTCAAAAAGAAAAAAAAATCACAAATCATAGATCACCTTGACAAATTTAATAATGGAAAAGTTTGAAATATGATGAGAATTACCAAATTTTACACAGAAACATGAATGAGCACATGCTGTTGGGAGAATGGCACTGATAGACTTGCTCCGTGCCGTTACTATAAACCTTCAATTTGTAAAAAATGCAATATCTATAAAGAGCAATAAAATAATGTGTGCCTATGTTGCTAAAAGGTTGACTTTACATATTTTCGCCACATAAAAATGAAAGTATGGGCCAGGCGCAGTGGCTCACGCCTATAATCCAAGAGATTATAGATGGTTAAGAGATGGAGACCATCCTGGCCAACATGGTTAAACCCCGTCTCTACTAAAAATACAAAAATTAGCTTGGCATGGTGGCACGCATCTATCGTCCCAGCTACCCAGAAAGCTGAGGCAGGAGAATTGCTTGAACACGGGAGGCGGAGGATGCAGTGAGCTGAGATCGCGCCACTGTACTCCAGCCTGGTGCCTGGCGACAAAGCAAGACTGTGTCAACAAAAAAAGAAAGTATGTGAGCTGATGGATTTTGTTTACATTAGTTAATCATATATCAAATGTAAACATATCAAAACATCACATTGTACTCCATAAGTATATAAAATACACAATTATTTGTCAGTTAAAAATAAAATATTTAAATGTAATAAAAAAGAAATTTTTCCAAAAAGGTTAATTAGGTGGCTATGGATGGATGGATTGTGCAGATACAAGGGAACAGTCTGTCAGGCTTTTGCCTGCAGTAATAAGGTTTATGTGCTACAATAAGATCATGAAAGGACCATTGGGGGGGACTTTTATTCTAGCCAGTGATCAACAGGGCTTGGTGTGGGGATGGTAGAACCGTAGGTTTGAGGTTTGGGGCCTAGGAGAACTGTGGTATCATTGAGAGACATAGTAGATTGGGAAGAGAAGCTGGTCTATGGGATTAGAAGAGAAGACTTGTTTTTAAAATTGAAATCATCGCATCTGACGCCATGAGTGTCAGAGCTTTATGGACAGTTGGAGCTATGAGACCTGTGGCCACTAGTGAGGTTTTGAAATCAATACAGCACAGTTGGGGCAGGAGCCAGATTGCAAGGAATATTGGAAGATGATGAAAAAGCCACGTCTTCTTAGATGGTAGCTTTTTCTATGAATTGCATGAAGGAGGAGAAATCTGTAGTAGTTATAGGGACATTAAGTAGAATCCTTAAGCTGGGATAGGGCCTAGTAACCTCCAGATTAACTCCTTATAAATTCTTACGCACATATGGTCACCGATATCATATTTCTTTCATCCGTCTCTTCATTCGTTCACCACGTATCTGCATGCCAGGCATTCTGGCCACTTCTCCCGTTTGCTTCAGTGTGGGCTAAGTGCCGGAGCAGCCCCTTAGCGGTCATTACCAGGGTAGCAATAACAGGACTTGGCCTAAGGACATCTGGAATAATAAGTCACCGTCTTTTCTTCCCTTAATTTTAGCTAATGTTTCTTTCCTTCCTTCCCATGGGAAGGTTGTAGGCCTAGTTGTGATTCCAGCCATGTGTTCTAAGTGCTGCTAGATGTTAATGCTGTGAGTTTCAAGAACTGTTTTTAAACAATGTGTTTGTTTTTTTTGTGGTCATAACAGGTAGAGTGGAACCCCCAGCTATTAGAGGTCCCACCCCAAACTCAGTTTGATTACACAGTCACCAATCTAATTGGCGGTCCGAAACCACCTTCTCCTTACGACTCTCAGTACCGTGAGACCATCCTGAAGGTGAGCAGTGCTTCCTTGCTCTGGGGAGCCCCACTGCAAAGCTTGGGTGGTTTTTTCTGGGCTGAGTTCAGCAGGCCGTCAGGTGTTTTCATTCTTCCTTCTCTTTCTTCCCTACTTCAGGGGGGCATGTTTGCTGGGCAGCTGACCAAGGTGGGCATGCAGCAGATGTTTACCTTGGGAGAGAGACTGAGGAAGAACTATGTAGAAGACATTCCCTTTCTTTCACCGACCTTCAACCCACAGGAGGTCTTGTGAGTGATGTTGCACTTGATTTAAGGTCTTGAGCATGAGGATACCTGTCCTGACACCCCAAGATGGTTCCCACTCTCACCCAAGGTAGTCTGGGGGACAACTTATCATGATGCAGTTACCCTTATGTCACAGGATCCTGTGAATGGGTGGTTCCTGGGGGTCACATTCATTGGCCTTCGAGTCTCTTAGGGGCAGACATCCCACAGAGAAGTAAAGCATTCTTCCTAGCCCCATAGCTCTCCTATGTACTCTTGAAAGACCCCTGGAGTCTCTGTGGAATAAAGTGTATATATTTAAATATTCCTTTTATGAGTGTCACTATCTTTTAATTTTTTTCAGTATTCGTTCCACTAACATATTTCGGAATCTGGAGTCCACCCGTTGTTTGCTAGCTGGGCTTTTCCAATGTCAGAAAGAAGGTTCGTATCTGAGGTCCCAAACTCAGTCTCTGTCCTGAGGGGGCTCCTGCTTCTCACTTTCAAAGCCCCTGTCTCTTTCTTGGTGCCTGTTCCATTGATTTTCTTTTTCTCCTGCGTGTGTGACTTCCAGTGTGTGCCTAGTCCAGTGGGTCCTTCCCTGTCTGGCCTTATGCTCCCTCAACGGCAGCAGCAGCGTACCAGCTGCTCTGATCTGCCTCTGGCTCCTGGCTTCTCCCATCAAGCTTCTACACAAGCTACATACACAAGGCAGTCCTAACCATGTTTTATGAACAATCGAGGGGGCTTTTTGTTTAGGTGAGACACTGCTGAAAAGGAAGGACACTTAGCTGGGACCCAGTACTGCTACTACTGCCCTAATCTTGGTGATCATGCATAACATAAACAGCATTCTGTCTAGCCTTTCCTAGCTGAGAAAGTCCATCGAGTTTGGGTTTTGACACACTCAGCCTTGAATGGTTGCAGTCAGTGTTCCCAACCTTTTCATCCCCAGGGACTACATTGATTATTTCCCCTTGTGGATCTCCTGTGTTGAGAGCCTTTGGTCATCACATGAAGCTGCATTTCGTCATCTGTAATTGGTTCAAATTTACATTTAATCGCTGGTCTGAATTTCAGATCATCATGACCTCACTAAAAAGGTGCCTTTAAGCAAGGGTTCTTGTTACTTTGTTTAGCTTTTTGGCGGTATCTCAAATAGAAACAATTTCCATCACACTTTTTAAGAACTCTGTAGAGTAACAGAACCTTCAGGGAAAGGGAGTCTGATTTCGCCGCAGCTGGGTTGGATGCTGCTGCTAATTCTGGCTGTGGTTGGCTGCTGCACACCGACAGTATGTGTCTAGGTAACATAAAGCAGGATGGCTTCTCTCTTACTTCTTGGGAGGCCTCGAATGATCCACAGCACCCGATCTTCTGAAAGCTCTCAATTGCTCAGCTTCTAAAAGACAAGATCTTTCAGACACATCGGAAGTGCTACTGAGAAGGAAAGATGTTTCTTGGTGGCAACATTCTCTTTAGCAGGTCCCAGACTGAGAATGCCCCAGGTTTCTGGCAGGGAAGGAAATCTCTAGTGTCAGGCCTGGCTGTCTGGGTAGCAGCTCCCTGCACTGCACCCGTAAGTGTTGGGACTCCAGTTTGGCTTCATTCCTAGCGACTTCCATGCCTTTCCTATAGGAAGGAAGTTGAATAAGGAATCCCAGAAGGTGCCGCTGCTAATGGAAGTGGCACAGCTGTGGAATATTGCTTTAGGGGTAAAACCCTAGAAAAATCCCAGAAGTTACATATGAGCTAGAGCGAATCAGGCTATGGGGAGAGCTGGAGATTGTTGGTCTGCCCACTCGGCCAGTCATCTGCTCTCTGTACATTTGTCTACTCAAGTGTGCCTTATTTATCATGAGTTGTGGGTCCAAAATCCAGACACCAATATCAGACTCCAGACAGTAGAGGTTTATAATATTATTAGTGTTATATTACAAGTTTAAGTCATAGTTATTCTATCAGTAAAGGGCTTACTACAGTCATTCCACAGTATGCAAAAGATTGGTTCCAGGTCAACCCTCACCTCTGGCAGTTACCAAAATCCCAAGTAGCTTATGTAAAATGGCCTAGCTTCGCATATAACCTATGCCCTTCCTCCCATGTACTTCAGATAATCTCTAGATTACTCATAATACCCAATATAATATAAATGCTGTGTATTATCCTGTACTGTTTTCTAATTTATGTTATTTCTATTGTGTTATTTTATATTGTTTTTTTTTTTCTCAAATATTGTTAATCCATGGTTGCTTGAATCCGTGGACATGGAACCCAAGGACATGGAGGACCAATTGTCTGCAGCAAACTCAGTTCTAAGAACTTCACATATATTAACTTGGTTAATTCTTGTCATAACCCTATGAGTTAAGTATCGTTATCCCCTTTAACAGATAAGAGAACCAAGGCACAGAGAGGCTAAATGACTTGCCCAGGGACACAAGACTGGTAAATAGTGGAACTGGGATTCAAACTCTGGCAGTTTTGGGTCCGAATCCTGCTTTTTCCTTTTATGGTCAGCGGTTTCTTTGAGGACATGTATATCTGGAGGCAGCATTTGATTTGTCCTTTTCAGAACGCATGCTGCCGAACCGCCAGGATTCTTCAGAGGGGTCTCAGGAAGTACAGAAAGGAGGGGATGGGACACACAGTGGACTGCCTTGGATCTCCACCTTGCAGCCTGTCTCCTTTTATTATCAGACTTTACATTATAGTTGCAGGGTGGGGAGGTTCTGTTGCTTATATAGTTCCACCCCTTCCATTTACAGATGAACCCCAGAGAATTGTAGTGACTTCCCCAAGCAACTCAGCTGGTTCGTTGTAAACTGAAGGCTAAACGCATGACTTTCAGGCTGGTTTCTTCTTCTGTCCAGACCAATGATGTGTGTGTGAATTCTGATATTCTAGTAAAGTTATAGGCTACTTTTAAAGCCCTTGGTTCTGACTATCAATAATTTGGGAATAAGTATCTCCTTGGGACTTCGATTCAGCTGATCACACTTGTACTGTGATCTCAGTGAATCTCAAATTGCTGCTGGGAAGCCATTTCTTTTTCTTTTCTTTCTTTCTTTTTTTTGAGACAAGAGTTTTGCTCTTGTTACCCAGGCTGGAGTGCAATGGCAAGATCTCGGCTCACCGCAACCTCCGCCTCCTGGGTTCAGGCCTGCCTCGGCCTCCCAAAGATTTATTCTTTTAAAGGTGTGATTTTAATGATCAGAGCCTAGGTTACACATAGAGTAAAGCTTCCTGGTGGCTAGTGGGAGAGGCACTGGAACAGGCCTCCAGGGATAATAGCAGGTAGTGGGATGGCCCTTTTTGGGAAATCTCTGCAGAGTGGTTCCATCTGTGCCAGGGGAAGGCTGGAAGGGTCAAAATGAGCTGGTCCCCTTTTCCCACTATGCTGAATTTCTTGCTGGGAATATCTGGGAAAATGTTCCCTGGGCCACCTGGGCCAAACTTCAGAGACCCAACTGAGTCTGGTGCTGGCACATAGGGTGTCCAGCAACCCACCAGCCAGCCCACTGGCTGAAGGACCCTGGAGATGGGGATTCCAGCCTAGTCCCACTGGTAGCCTGCCCTGAGATCCTGGATCTATCACTCCTCACTCTGGCCCTCTGATTCCCCATCTGTAACAAGGGTGCAGTAGCCTTGATGATCTCTAAGCATCCTTAGACTCTGATGTTTCTGAGTGTCTCCTCTTGGTCCTAGGCCAGGCCTGGAGCCTCTCAGTTTGAGGATTAAGAGTGCCTGTACCCACGAACTCAGGCCTCCTGTATTCTGAGCCATCTTCCCAGGCTACCCAGGGGCCATTTCAGGCCTCAGGGCCCATTTCGATATGGTAATAAATTTCAGTCTTCAGGTCTCTTATTGCTTGAGCTCTCCTCGTCACCTTGGCAATGTGAAGGCCAATAGCAGCTGAGACTTCAGAATGGGACTGACCTTGAGATCAGGGACTCAGCTGAGACTTCAGAATGGAACTGACCTTGACCCCAGAACCTGGGGGCCCACCAGGTCCCATGGCATTTAGAGGCAGTGGCCAGGCAAAGAAAGTGACAAACCTGAGTATCCCCACCATGAGATCACCACAGCGGTCCCAGGGCAGGAGGAGGGGAGGGGTGACTAACTCCTGGCCCACTGAACTCCCCCACACTTCTATTCCATCTCTGGAGGACAAAAGGGAACCTCCCTGGACCCATAGTGTGGCCTGTTCCTTCCTCTGTTGACCTCTTCCCTCTGCAGGGAGAAGACTTTGGCCCTGGTCTGGTGGGTCCTCATCTTAACCAGTGACCCATTCCCCAGGCAAACATTCACAGGAACACAGCTTGTTAGAATTCATTAGGCCTAGTTCAAGAGATAGTTAAAGGGTGTCCTGACTTCCAAAGTTTCTGTCTCCATCCAAAGCCACCCCTTCCCATTCCAAGGCTGTATTTTCCCAGAGCGGTCTGTCCCTGACTCTCCTGGAGATGCTCACCTACAAAACCTTGCATTTCCTCCCAGTTAGAGTGTAAGATCCTTGCCTAGGGCACTGCTCTTAAGGTCTCCAGTATCCAGCCCATTCTGGTTCATGACAGGGACTTAAATATTAGATTAACCTTTATTACAGGGACTTGCGCTCAATAGGTGCTCAGTAGTAATAGGTACTATTATCCAAAGGATGATTACAGGGTCTCATGCAATGGATGTTCAATAATTAACAATAGTATTGATGACAACTAACGTTAATTAAGCTCTTGGTTTTTGTTTTTCACTTTCTGTTTTTTCCGAGACGGCGTCTCACTCTGTTGCCCAGGCTGGAGTGCAGTGGTGCGATCTTGGCTCACTGCAACCTCCACCTCCCGGGTTCAAGCGATTCTTCTGTGTCAGCCTCCAGAGTAGCTGGGATTACAGACATCCACCATATCAGCTAATTTTTGTATTTTTAATAGAGACGGGGTTTCACCATGTTGGCCAGGCTGGTCTCGAATTCCTGGCCTTAAGCGATCCACCTGCCTTGGCCTCCTGAAGTGCAAGGGTTACAGGTCTGAGCCACCGCACCTGGCCTGTTTTTTTTTTTGAGATGATGTCCCACTCTGTCACCCAGGCTGGTGCAATCTTGGCTCATTGCAACGTCTGCATCCCAAGTTCAAGTGATTCTCCTGCCTCAGCCTCCTAAGTAGCTGGGATTACAGGTGCCCACCACCACGCCTGGCTAATTTTTGTATTTTTAGTAGAGATGGGGTTTCACCATATTGGTCAGGCTGGTCTTGAACTCTTGACCTCAAGTGATCCGGCTGCCTCCGCTTCCCGATGGACAGAGTGTGAGTCACTGTCCCCAGCCACACATCAACTCTTTAAGGATGGTACCATTATCCTTACCTTACAGATGAGCAAACTGAGGCACAGAGTGATCAGGTATAAATGATCATGATAAAGATGATTAAAGCGCACAGAACACAGTGGCTCTTCAGAAAATGGTTGGTATTAACATTACAGAGTACTACATACAGAATAGGTACACGATAATATAATTATCTTCACAGGGACAACATCTCGCAAGCAGGTGTTCCGTAAATCTGCACAGTAGGTGCTTAGTGAATGGTAGATGTTATTATAGAGCCCTGTACCCAGTAGGTGCTCAAATGAGGTTTTCCCATTGGTTGGGGATTGGATGGTGTCCCAGAGAGACAGGATCTCTGCCCTTGGACCAAATGCTTCTCGGGATAGATACTCACTGTTCACAAATCCCTTCTGCAAGTTATTCAGCCAGAGTCCAGGGAAAATAAGCCTGTTGGAGAAGGTCCTCTGCTCCATATGGCCATGCAGAGGCCACAGGAAGTCTCCTAGGTCTACAGTTCAAGCCATGCATCTGCAGGGTCCATGTAAACAGGAAGCAGCATGCTGACGGCAGACAATGCCACAGTCTGCTGTGCTATGTCCCTTGTGTTCAGGAGTAGCCTTGGTGTCCCGTGGCTGGGAGTGGCTGAGGAAAGTCTTTCACACCTGCTGAAGTATGTTGCCATTGAGCACTCACACTGTGTGCCAGGCATGCTGCCACGGCCTGAAACATAGGCGCTCAACCCTCCCCACCCTGTCAGCTGGGTTTCAGTGCCCCATTTTGCAGAGGGGGAAACTGAGGCTTAGTGAGGGGAAGTGACTTGCCCAAGTGTCTGCAGCTGGTAGAGTTAGAATTTCAACCCAGGGTTCTAACCCTCAACCAATGTCCTTTTCATCCAAATTGCAGTTTCTTTTTGTTTATTTTTATTTCAATAGTTTTGGGGAAGAGGTGGTGTTTGCTTAGCTGGGTAAGTTCTTTAGTGGTGATTTCTGAGATTTTGGTGCACTCATCATCTGAGCAGTGTACACTGTACCCAGTGTGTGGTCTTTTATCCCTCACCCACCTCCCATCTTTCCCCCCACCAGGTTCCCAAAGTCCATTATAAAATTCTTTTTTTTTTTTTTTTTTTTGAGACGGAGTTTCACTCTCTTGTTACCCAGACTGGAGTGCAATGGCACGATCTCGGCTCACCACAACCTCCACCTCCTGGATTCAGGCAATTCTCCTGCCTCAGCCTCCTGAGTAGCTGGGATTACAGGCGTGGGCCACCGTGCCCAGCTAACTTCCATATTTTTAAATGAAAACAGCACCCTATGATTAAAGAACCATATATTACATACATAAATTCCTTTAATGAACAAACATTTACCAAGAACCTGATTCAAGCAAAGTATCATGCTAGAGACCCCTGAGGCCCTTGATATTCCCAGTCATTGCCAGCACATGATCATTCAGTCACCTGACTACAGTCCAGGTCCTCATGTTCCCAGTCCTTTTTTTTCCTCCAAGAATTCCTTCATAGAACTATTTAGCCTCTCAAATACGCTAAGGAATTTTAAAATAATTTGATATTTTAAAATCATTATTTTAAATAAAATATTTTTAATTAAAAATACATTAATAGAGTTTAAAAAATATTTATGGAATATAAAGACAAAGGTTGTTCTTCCCAATCAACCTGTGTTACATATTTTAAAGTAATTTTAATTTATATGACAAATATATGATTTGAGCACAAAAAATATTGTTAGTTTTAGATGGGGGTCTCACTGTATTGCACAGTTTGGCATCAAACTCCTGGACTCCAGTGGTCTTCCCGCCTCATCCTCCTGAGTAGCTGGTACTATAGGCACCCAGCCAAAAAATTGTTTTTAATGACTAATCCTTATTTGGCTTTAGAGTCAAATCTATATTAAAATGTAGACAAATTAAAATATATGTTATAGTATTTTTTAAAATCTGCCTTTTTGACCCAATATAAATTTTGCACCCCTCCACAAATCATCTTGTTTAGTCATAGAGCAGAAAGTTTTCGTCGCAGTAAATTAAACCTACATTGGATTGAATTATCACTGTATTTTCTTTTTAATATTAGTTTCTTAAGTACAAGAAACATCACAATGTGCTTTATAAAAACTGGCATTATCATCGTTTATATTCTGCTCCTTCTTCACTTCCTGTATTTAACCAATGGTTATGAATACAAAGTTAACAATAGAGAGATTAGAATAAAACCAATTTAAAGCAATTTAATGGTCAAAACCAGGAGCTATCAGCTGTTGGCGTTCTGTTGCGTGATTAAACCAACTCAGAAATGTGGCCTCTTACTGGATACCCACTAACTGCCAGTCATGGGTAATTGGTATTCACCCCGTGGCTCTAAAATCAATTCCGTTTGAAGGAAAAAGTTTCTAAGCAATAATTATACTTTACTTATAGTTTTTAAAGGGTATTAAGACAAATGCTGTACTGTACCACGTTCCTAAACCCCCTAGTGGCTCCAGAACTATCAGCTGGGAAGCACTTTACATTTTGAAACTGTATTGCCCAGGACAAAATGGTGAAGAGCCCTGGAGAGCATCTGCTGTGAAAGAAAAAACACTTTAGAGCCAGGAATATAATTTCCTGTAAGTGAAATAATCACATGAGAAGAAAAGTGAAATTATCTCACACTTACTAAAGGCTCAAATGATGGGAAAAAATTAAGGTGGAAAGGAAAAATGAGGAGCAAAAAAGGAAGCAGGAGTGTCCTGAAGAAGGACCATATGTCTGTGTCTTCTCTTGTGCAGAAGCACTAGATTTTTTGATCTGGTAAAGAAGTTCCAGCAAGCAACAGAAAGCAAACTTATGCCCAACTGAACTGAACAATTTCTCTATGAACAGGAAATGTTTTGTCAAGAACCAGAAATTTCCTTTGATAATCAGTCATGAGTGAACACAGGTGGCAGAATGTATCCTTTGATATCTCTCTCTTTTTTTTCCAAGATAGAGTCTTGCTCTGTCGCCTAGGCTGGAGTGCAGTGACGTGATCTCGGCTCACTGTAACCTCCACCTCCCAGGTTCAAGTGATTCTCATGTCTCAGCCTCCTGAGTAGCTAGCACTATAGGCACACATCACCATACCCAGCTAATTTTTTGCATTTTTAGTAGAGATGGGTTTCACCGTGGTGGTCAAGCTGGTCTTGAACTCAGTCAAGTTGCCCACCTTGGCATCCCAAAGTGCTGGGAGTACAGGTGTGAGCCACTGCGCCCGGTCCTCTCATATCTTACTTGGCTCAAACTCCTAAATGTTTCCAAAAAAGCACTACTTAATGCAAGAAAAATTAAAGATGATCTAAAGCAAGGTTTTATTTATGTCATCAGATGAGTAAATATCATGGAAATATAAATTCCACGACCTTCTTCCCCAAAATATGAAAGTCAAAGACTGAACACTGCTAGGAACATAATAGAAAAGTTAAATGCAACCTCATCTGAGAAGCATAACTTTCTTGAGGATATGACCATAGCAGTCATAAGATTCTCAAAGGGGAATGCAATCCTCAAAATTTAAGAGCTATTGTTGTAGACAAAATAAGAAAAACTAAGTTAAAGATAGAGGGTTTGTCTTAAATTACTGGAATTAATACCATTTTTCCATTTCATCAATATTATTTTCTGTTGTTGGCTCTAGCTAAAGGGCATTACAATTAACCATATAATAAACAAGTAAATCTCTATTTAATTTCAACTTAATAATAAGACCTATATAATAAAGCCCCCAAAAGACAGAGTTGAAAACTGTAAACCAGCTCCATTGGTTTTAAAAGGGTTTTCGGGTATGTAATTTTCTTTAATGTAGTTAACTACCACCAAAACTCCTTTGGTTCTTTGGAGAAACAGACTACCAGGACGGAGGTTAGAAAGGGAGAAAAATCTGGGAAGGAATCTCAGTTCCTCGCCAGCCTCAGAATTGTGCCTAGACATAAGCCCAAGGCCTTTGAATCTCAGCCAGAGACCAGCTTTTCTTCCCTGTCTTGTAAGAGGCTTCAGAGGGGAGACTAGTCCTTGGATTTGGTTTAGAAATGCCTTGAACAAGAAAAAGAAGATAAGTACACACTGAATATACAACTTTTTCTGGAATCCAAAAGCCAGCAGCATCTTAGCACTGCAGTACAAAGGCATTCAATGATGGTTCAGTGAACATAATCCCCCAGGTGCAGCTTTTCTGTATGGCAGGATATTAAAATGCACAATTAAGTCTCTTTCCTTGAGAAGAGAGAAATTGGTAATTTTTAAAAGTCCTCAAAGATCTTGAATAGCAAAGTAATGAAAGGACAAGTGGGAAACCCACCATGAAGAGGGAAAGAGAGAGATTATGAAATAATTGGATCTCATCCAAGGAACAGACAAAGCTCATGGAAGCCATATTTTAACTATGAAGTGCAAAAAGATATACACAGCTTGAAATATGGTAATATCATGTGAAACCTAATCAGCTTATAATTGGTATTTTGGACAGCAACAAAGCAAGTATCACCAAATGGGGCCGCAAGAAGGTAGGAGTGAAGAATAGGCCCCAAGGAAGCAACCCTAGGGCTTAGAAGACAACAATTATTCCATCCTGCCATGAACATGAAAGGTTTCTTCTCTTGGATACCTAATTCTGGAGCAAGCTCAGAAATACCGTATGTGCAAAGAGTGCAAAGATAATAAGTGGTTCACAGTGCTGAAACTGGCTGTATAACCTCTGTAATAATTTACCTATAAAACCTCAATAAAACCCAGAGCTAGTCAAACCCAGCTGGAAAGGATGGAGAGGAGGTTAGAGTTACAAGTTCAAGGCAACGAACTTTGTGAATCCATAATTACACAAATGACTTAGAAGGTAGAGAAGAGACTTTTCTATAAATGCAGATAGACAAATGAGGTCAACATTTAAACGTTGATGTGATTCATAAGCAGATCAGTGGCTGTTGGGCTAGAAGTGGGAGGTCAGATTGACTGCAAGTGTGGATGAGGGAACTTTCTTGATGAAAGTGTGTAACACTGGAATGTAGTGATGGCTGCATGGTTCTCTGGATTTATTAAAATCATTAAATAATATACTTACAATGGGTACTTTTTGTGGTATGAGAATTATAGCTTAATAAAGCTGTAATCATTTGTTATTTTATAGTTGATGTGTTTTTAAATTCTGCATTTTTCTCTCTCTATAAATAGTTGTACTGTATATCTCTCTGATGTGTTACATTAAAAACGTTCTTTTTCCACTATTGGTAATATACACTTTTAAAATAATCTAAAGTAAGATTCTTAAGTTTTAAAAATTACTCTAAATGGATTATTTTCATAATCATTAACAACCCAAATAGGAACTGAAATAGCAAGAAACACTTAGAAGAAATTGAAAGAAGACATTTCAGTAGTTTTCTCAACATTTACTCTCTTTTGACAAACCAGTGTAGCCTTCTTAACAGGGCAGTACATTAATGTTAATGTGTGTAAAGACTGACAGATGACAGGAATTTGATAATTTCAGAGGAAGAAAAGTATTTTAAAATTCCAGTGGGCACACTGATAGAGCTTAGCAATAAATTGGGAGCATTCTTACAAAAAAAAAAAAAAGATGCACCAGAATTTTTTTTTGAGACGGAGTCTCACTCTGTCTCCAGGCTGGGGTACAGTGTGTGATCTCAGCTCACTGCAATGTCCACCTCACGGGTTCAAGAGATTCACCTGCCTCAGCCTCCCGAGTAGCTGGGACAACAGGCACGCAACACCACGCCCAGATAATTTTTGTATTTTTAGTAGAGACAGGGTTTACCATGTTGGTCAAGGTGGTCTCAATATCTGGACTTCATCGTCTGCCTGTGCTGGCCTCCCAAAGTGCTGGGATTACAGGCCTGAGCCACCACGCCTGGCCACCTGAATATTATATACTTAAAGTATTTGGAAAACACTATATGATGTCAGATATGACACTGTGGTTAAGAATGTCAGTCTGCTGTCTTGCATGTTCTGCACATGTACCCCAAAACCTAAAATGCAATAAAGAAAATAATAAAAAGACATTCAGTAAAAATAAATAAATAAATAAATTGAATTATTTAAATATTTGGCAGAATTAAAAAAAAAAAAGGAATGTCAGTCTGCCTTGACCAGATACTAATCACTGGGGCCAGTTACTTTTCCCCTGATTCTGCAACCGTAAAACGGTGCTAACAACAGTATCTACCCCCATAATACTGGTAATGGGGTAAAAGAGAGAAATTTTAGTTAGTGCCTGGCATATGGTAAACATGCAAGAAATACTAGCTGCTATTCTACATTTATTGATGTTATTATGCCTGGGCTGGGTTCTACAAGATGACTTTATTCTCTTTTCTACAAAGCCTCACCCCCAGGGACAGCTCCAGTCCTTTACCTTCCTGGAATGCCAAATAGTCAGCAATGTTCATGCAAACTGGAGAAAATGTTTCCAGCTGTTGTAACAGAAAATGTCTCCCAACTTTGGATTCATTACACAAGGTGTTACCACTCATTTTCTGGCACAGTGCTGGTGAGGTATCCCAGAAATGATCTGACACACTTTCTTCGGCTGATGCCAAACCAAATTATAAGGCAAATAGGACAAAGGAAAAGTCACAGGGACAGAATCCATTTACAGTGGGGCCATTCACACTGGTTCTGCCAGGTGAAAGAAGCACTGAGAGAGAGAGAGAGGCAATGACTTAAATACATAGGGTAAGGCTTCATTTTTCTCTTTAAAAAAATGATTTTAAGACCTAGAAAAGATAGTATCATTAATGTTGCCAACCCTCAAAATAGATTCACATTTCCTCTTGTTCTTCCTCTATATCTCTTGTGCCCCAAAATGTATGTATGTGGGTGTAAACATCTCCAAAGTCAAATTCTCATGCATTTTCATAATCTTGTAAAGTTTTGAAAATAACTTCCCTCTCTCTTTAACTGAGGGTAGAAAATGAATGGGAACTTTACACATCTGATTACCAACACACCTCCATGGGAAAGTGCAGGCTCATACAACTGAGGGCTAGGATATTTAGTATTTATTTTCAGGGCTTCTAAACTGCCATAAGCTTAGAGTACAGTAAGATACTCTAAGTATCTTCCATTAAAATTAGAATTTTAATGGAAATCTGTTTACTAGCATGCTGGTACACAAAAGTAGGCTTTTAATATTATTTGTATCTTTTTGTTTGCTTGTTTTTGAGATGGAGTTTTGCTCTTGTTGCCCAGGCTGGAGTGCAGTTGTGCAATCTCGGCTCACTGCAGCCTCCACCTCCCAGGTTCAAGCGAGTCTAGAGACTCAGCCTCTTGAGTAGCTGGGATTACAGGTGTGTGCCACCACACCCGGCATTATTTAGATTCTTAATGTGCTAGAAGTGTTAATCCAACTATAAAGTGAAAACACATCTTTCAGTTATTTAGAGCCTAAAGGCAATGTTACTCACAGTGTTTCGGCGGTCACATTTTCCAAATGGTACAAGCACATTCTCAAATAGGATGAACTGTATCAATCATCTCCTACTCCCATGAACATAAAAATGTGAAAATGCAAGTTTCTCTACTAATGAAACTTGCAGTGAGTCTAAAAGGACTCTTCCCTTAGGATTCTGCTGAGTTCTCCCAAGTCTTCCTACTACCCACTGAAAGAAAACGAAGGTATTCCCAATGCCTGGCGCAGAAGCCATGCTGAATAGATGTTTCCGCATCCAGCAAGTCTACAAGGACATGCACATTTTCAACATTAAAGGACATTCCTGTTAAAAAGCTAAAGCACAATGATCTCAATAAAACCCAGGTGAAACTCTTGATCTAATTTGGTAAAACCAAAGACAACTCTGTGAATAGTCTGTTCACCTAACAGGCTTTGTACCAGGTCTTTGTTTTTTATGGTCACTGTCAATAATTGGCACTGCACAATACAATAAGGCATGAGGTTGGGTTTTCTCCAACTGAATGTATCCCAGAGGCATCAGAGTGTGATCTTCAGAAATTCTCCCTTTTCCTGTAAACTGTTGCCAAATGCAGCAAGGATTTAATCAATGGATGTATTTTTATTTCAATATACAGTGGCTAAGTCTACCAATTTGAAACAAAATGTAAATAAAGAAAAAAGTAAGTTTTGCTATATAAGAAAATGATTGGCCAGGCATGCTGGCTCATACCTGTAATCCCAGCACTTTGGGAGACTGAGGTGGGAGGATTGCTTGAGTCCAGGAGTTCAAGACCAGCCTGGACAATATGGCAAAACTCTGTCTCTACAAAAAAAGAACCCAAAATATTAGCTAGGCATAATTTGCATGTCTGTAGTCCCAGCTACCGGGGAGGCTATGGTGGGAGGATTGCTTGGGCCCGGGAGGTGGAGGCTGCCGTGAGCTGAGGTTGTGCCACTGTACTCCAGCCTGGGCGACAGAGCGAGACCCCGTCTCAAACAAACAAACCAACAAACAAAATGATGATGTTACCAAGAAACAAAATACAGTAAGCCTGTGCTTATTCCTTTCACAGGATACCAGTCCCAGAAAGGGCCTGAGAAATATTTTACTCTAACTTTACTCTTCCCAGGGCTGCTATATCAACCAATGACGGAAATGAACCTTTTACTGGTTCTTTGTAAACAGACCCCACTTATTTCTAGAGCTCATTATTTTTTCCCTAATTTAGAGCTACAACATCAGAGATAGAGTTGACCTTCCCATTAAAAAAGGCCCTGCTGACAGGGCCGCTGGGCATCGTATGCCTGTTTGCAAAGCCCTGTCTGCCCTAAGCGATGTGCAGTCCCTGCCAGCCGCCAGCTGAATTAAGTAGGTGACACCATCTCAGTCTCTTAACCTTCCAGGCTGTGTTATAAGAAAATAACTCAATTCTGATTACTAGGTGGTTCCTTCTTCACTCCAGCTTATTCCATCCATTGTTGTCTTCCACAGTCAAGTCTGTGATACATAAGACTCTTGACCACTAAATCCCTGGGCATGCCTAGGAAATTACTATTGCTGGGAATTATTTTCAGAAGTTACCCTCCATGTCCTGCACACCTTAAAAACAGCCCACATCTTTCTGGGCATTGTCCATATTGTGAATTGTCTCATGCGTAGGGCCTCCACCTGATAACAGTTGAAGATGTGAAATCAGTTCTCAGGAGCAGTTAATGAATTCCAGTCATTCCCACAGAAGCCACCCGGAAGTAGCACAGGGATCATACTCAGTTTGTGCAGCATATTGAGGTGAGATACAGACAGCTTCTAACAGCACACATGTGCACTTTGTGGCATTAATCTCTTCCTCCTTGTCCGTGTTTCCGTAGTGTTCGTTCTGCCTTCCTGCCTCAACCTAAGTTTATGCTCCATAGAGGAAGCCACCCATTCTCCATAGGAGGCAGCCCACTGAGGCTAGATTGCAGTGGGAACACACTTCACACGAATGCACTGGCTGCTTTCCAGAACATTGTTGCTGGCAATCATATCTTGCCATCTGATGTCAACATTGGCATCGAGAGGATGCGAATAAAAGTACGAAATCAGCCGAAATTAATGTTTAATGCATCTACCATGCAGCAACAGCCAGGGTGTGCCATTTTCGGGGCTTTGGATTCTGATGTTCCATTCATACTCTTCGGTCTCCGGAGCAGCACTTCTGAAACTTTAATGTGAATATACACAGTCTGAGACTCTTGTGAAATCACATTCCGACTCAGTAGGTCTGTGTGGGGCCTGAGGGTAGCCTTGTTGCTGCTGTCCCAGGACCACTTTTGGTAGTGAGGCCTATATTTATTTACTTTATTTATTTATTTTTATTTATTTATTTTTTTGAGACACGGTCTCACTCTGTTGCCCAGGCTGGGCTGGAGTGCAGTGGTACAATCTCAGCTCACTGGAGTCTCCACCTCCTGGGTTCGAGTGATTCTCCTGCCTCAGCCACCCGAGTAGCTGGGATTGCAGGTATGCACCACCACACCCAGCTGACTTTTGTATTTTAGTAGAGACAGGGTTTCACCATGTTAGCCAGGTTGGTCTAGAACTCCTGACCTCAAGTGATGCACCTGCCTCAGCCTCCCAAAGTGCTGGGATTAGAGGCTTGAGCCACTGTGCCCAGCAATAGTGAGGTTTTTAAGAACACAGATGAAGCATACAGCTATGCACACAGCAGGACTCTTACAACTTGTTTCTGTTGTGTATGCAGTTTCTAGGTCCCAGACACTCACTCTGAAAAAGCATCAGAAGTAAAACCTCTAATCTTTATTTTTTTATTTTTTATTTTTTTTAAGCTAGTGCTTACCTTGAGTTATTTTCTTTCTGGAAGGTTTTTTTTTTTTAATAAAAAATCAATTTTATGTTACTATCTGCCAAGTCAAGTTTAGTTTATGGTCTTCCAAGTAGAGAAAAAGAGAATAGAAAGATCTCTTGTAGGGGCACTCCTAGCCCTGTAATCTACTCGTCAAAAGATGAGCCACAGTTAAAACTAAGAAATGTCATTTAACAAATTGTAAGCATCTCATGAGGGTAGTTGTGAATACAGAAATCAACAAAGCACTCTCTTTTTTCTTCAGGATATTTTGATCTCACACAGGTGTACAAACAGTTCTAATGCAAAGTAGAAGTGATTATCCACAGAAAGGGAACTAGCTTGTGTTTTTCCCTCAGGGAGAAACTCATAAAAGATCATGGTGACTACGCTCTCATTGACCTAAAAAGCCTATTACCTGGCATTTACAAAAACAAGACTGGACTTACGGATCAGACATATTTTGAAAAATATGACTTCTTTTCTAAGAGGATTCTACACAGAGCTAATGAATTCTGAGACACTTTTAACCTCCAGTAACTGATTACACTCAACAGTACCTCGAGAATTGCTACTTTGCATGCTGTTTGCTTCTTGATCGGACTTTGGAACATGATTACTATCAGACGTAAGTTAGAAGACAGACAAAAGAGGCTCTACAGACAAGTCAACAGAGAGGAAAGCACACAGGGAAATTTGGCGTCAGGGGATCTGATCCTGGACAATGAAATAACAGAGTTATAGAGGAAATGGTTTGATACGTTTCCCACATGAATGTGCAGACTATCGTGTGAAGGTACCAGCAAGGAACCAAACCACATGGAGTGGGATCTGAGGGGTGGGTTTGTTTGTTTGTTTGTTTGTTTTTAGAAAAAGACAAGACAGGCCGGGCGCGGTAGCTCAAGCCTGTAATCCCAGCACTTTGGGAAGCCGAGGCAGGTGGATCACGAGAGATCGAGACCATCCTGGCCAACATGGTGAAACCCCGTCTCTACTAAAAATACAAAAATTAGCTGGGCACGGTGGTGCGTGCCTGTAATCCCAGCTATTCAGGAGGCTGAGGCAGGAGAATTGCCTGAACCCAGGAGGCGGAGGTTGCGGTGAGCCGAGATCGCACCATTGCACTCCAGCCTGGGTAACAAGAGCGAAACTCTGTCTC
>CAUYOR010107755.1:28-14007 GCA_963573925.1 Callimico goeldii
CTCCCTCTTCCGATAGTATTGGTTTTTTTGGCCCTTTCTAAAAAAAAAAAAAAAAAAAAAAAAAAAAAAGAGAGAGAACATTGGACACACAAAAAAGACAGCAGGGACACGCACACACGGAGGGGCAACCGTGTGAGGACACAACAAGAAGGCAGTCATCTGCAAACCAAGAAGTGAGGCCTCCAGAGAAAAGAGACCTGCTTACACTTTGATCTCGGACTTGTAGCATCCAGAACTGTAAGGAAATTAATTTCTGGACTGGGCGCAGTGGCTCACGCCTGTAATCCCAGCACTTTGGGAGGCCAAGGTGGGTGGATCACCTGAGGTCAGGAGTTCAAGATTAACCTGGCCAACATGGTGAAACCCCATCTCTACTAAAAATACAAAAATTAGTCTGGCTGTGGTGGCACGCACCTGTAATCCCAGCTATTCGGGAGGCTGAGGCAGGAGAATTGATTGAACCTGGGAGGTGGAGGTTGCAGTGAGCTGAGATTTCACCACTGCACTCCAACCTGGGCAACAAAGCAAGACTCTGTCTCAAAAAAAAAGAAAAGAAAGAAAGAGAGGAACGAAGGAAGGGAGGAAGGGAGGAAGGAAGGAAGGAAGGAAGGAAGGAAGGAAGGAAGGAAGGAAGGAAGGAAGGAAGGAAGGAAGGAAGGAAGGAAATTTCTGTTGTTTATGCCACCCAGTCTGGGTTATTTTTTATGGCATCCCAAGACAACTATTAACACCTGAGAGCATCCAACCCAGAGCAAAACCCCACTTCCCTGAACCCTCCCCAAATCACCTGACAAGTCCAAATCCTATAACAAGCCCTCCTAACACCTTCTTACTGATAGGCTCTGCAGTTCCCCAAGATATGAAGAAATTTGGACACGAAAAAGACACACATCAAGAGAATTCTCCCTCATTGCAAAGAGCGATAAATCCAACTAATGCAATTTCAAGTGTGTCCCTGGTGGTCTAGGGCTGAAGGGCATTGATAAGTTGTCTACTTATCAACGTCTACTTGGAGGGACGTTGGCCAGCCCCCTTGACACTCTTGTGCTTCCATTGGTCTTCTGTCAGACCTTGTGGAGGGAGAGGGTCTCCTGGTATTGGCACACACCCATCTTTTCTCCCATTCCTCCTCTCCTGCCCCTCCCCTCCCTGCATACCGCATGATGACGCTATGCTAGGTCAATGTTCACTTGCTCCTAGAAGGCTGGTGCAATGCTAGTGGCTGTACAAAGGAGTTCTGACAGAAAGGCCTTCAGAATATGTTGAGATGCACTGAGGCTTCCCAGGAGGGCACAGGACAAACAAGGGTGGTGACTGTTCAGCTGGCTTCAGGTTTTTCCCTCGCTATTTGGGAGACATCAGTAGAAGGGAGAAGCTGAAGTGCTGGACATTGGAAGAAAAAGGGTTTTTCACCAGTGAGAGGCAAAAGGGTGAAGGAGCTAGCGGCAAGATGACTAGAGATGACTATCGAGAGGAAAGACAGCAGAGATGTGGACCAGGGGGTTTTTGTGACGGCTTACTGTTGAAAACTTTCAAGAAATTTCCAGTGACATTGAAATTACACACCATTCCTTTAGAAGTGGGTTTTAGGCTTCTGACAGTTGGCATATGGCTTCACTGTGGGAACCGAGAAGAGAGAAGGCCTTCCAAAGGGAGCCCAGCCACACATGAGTGACAATGAGCTAAACATATAGTTTTTACTATGAGTAAATCAGTAAACAAAACTACAAACTTTTTTTCTTTTTTTTTTTTTTCCTTTTTTTAAAATATATATTTAATTGCACTTTAGGTTCTGGGGTACATGTGAAGAACATGCAGGATTGTCGCATAGGTACATACACGGCAACGTGGTTTGCTGCCTCCATCCCCATCACCTATATCTGGCATTTCTCCCCATGTTATCTCTCCCCAACTCCCTACCCCCGACTTTTTCTAAAAGTGACCTGAATGATCGGTTAGTTCTTACAAGACACGGGAGTGATTGTTCTATAGAACCTTTAAAAGCTCTAACTTGCTACCCAGTGCATATTTGGTAGCACTATTTTTTATCCTTAGGGGATCTTGCATCTTTTCCAGAAACTGCTTCATTCATTTATGCAACACCCTTATTAAACACCTGAACAGTTAGGTGCCAAGTGAGGGTTTATAAAGATGACTGTGGCCGGGCTTGGTGGCTCATACCTGTAATCCTAGCACTTTGGGAGGCCGAGGTGGACAGATCACCTGAGGTCAGGAGTTCAAGACCAGCCTGGCCAACATGGTGAAACCCCGCCTCTACTAAAAATACAAAAATTAGGCCGAGTGTGGTGGCATACACCTGTAGTACCAGCTACTCAGGAGACTGAGGCAGGAGAATCACTTGAACCTGGGAGGCAGAGGTGGCAGTGAGCCAAGATCATGCCACAGCACTGTACTCCGGCCTGGACAACAGGGTGAGACTCCATCTCAAAAAAAAAAAAAAAGTGACGGTGATAGGCATTAGTCCTGGCTCCACGGAGCTTCCTATCAAGGGCTATTATCGCTGGTTGAACATTAGAATCACCTGGATAGCTTTTAAAATTACCAAAACCTGGGCCTCACCCTGGTTAATTAGCCAGAATTTCTGGGGAGTGTGGCCCCAGCACCAGCATCTTTAAAGCTGTCCTGGTATTTCTAATATGCAGCCAAGATTGAGAAACAGACAGAAATTTCACACACACACAAAAATTACAAGATGGTAGTGTGGGTGGTGTGATGAGGGTCCATGACAGCCCATGACCCCACCATCATTCTAAGAAGAGTTTCCACAGTACTGTCATGTAAACAGAAACCTCAGGTCTGAGTAACAGTTAACCAGAAAGCAGCATTCCAGCAAGAAAGAATAGCAGAGACAAAGGCCTTGAGGCATGAGAGAGAGTTCACTGTGTTCATGGAATTCGGTCCTGTTGCACATAGACCAAGACAGGTAAGGGTAAGCCAGAGAGACAGCAGGAGCTGGAGGTAAAGGGTCCCAGAACTGAGATGAGGAGTTTGGCCCATATCTTGAAGGCATTGCAGAGCCATCAAAGTGTTTTAAACAGAGGAATTGCATAATCATACATACACTTTAGAAGGATCACTCAGATGGCAGCATGGAGGGGAAACAGAAGAACTGAAAGCAGAAGCGGTGAAGCAGTGAAGGGACACGATAGCGACCTGCACCAGGCACCGGTGGGGGTCAAAGAGAAGTGCTATAATGAAAGTAAAATCCACTGCACTTGGTGGTGAATTGGATGTAGGGAAGTGGGAAAACAAGAAACTTTCCAGAATTAGCACCCAGAAAGGGCCTCTAGATCACACCCTCTGGCCTCAACTCTGCAGCTGCAGTGCAGTTGGTGATGGAGGGTGAATACTCATAAGACCCCAGTTTCATCAGCATTTTAATTGTCCTTCTGGGAAAGAGAGAAGCAGGGGAAAAGGGAGTCTGTCTCTCACTTCCTCCAAGCTCAGAAACATCAGCTTCTTCTAGAACCCCAAACTCTTTCACCCCAGCCTCCCCCTGCAGTCTCTTGAACTCCCACTGGCCTCTAGTTTTACTTGCCTTTAGTAAAGTGTCACAATCCCACCTCGGCCTCCCAAAGTGCTAGGATTCTTTCCCCTTCTCATTTTCTTCTTTCTCCCTTTTCTTCCTCCTCTTATTCCTCTCCCTTCCTTTTTTTTTTTTTTTTTTTTTTTGGTCTTTTTATGATCTTTGCTGATTTCCCAAATAACCTGATAATCCTTTTTCTTTCTCTTTCTCTTTTTTTAAATTAGGAGCTTTCTATACTATGTGTATTATATTTTTATATATATTCTGCTTGGCTCTTTATATATTATGTTAGTTATATTCTTTACAACATCCCTGGAAGACAAATATTCTGATTCCCATTTTGCAGATGAAGAAGATAAAGTTCAGAGATGTTACGTGACTTGCCTAAGGTCACATAGCTTGTAAGTGGCAGAGACAAGATGGGACTCCAGTTCTGTCTGCTTCTGGGGCCCAAATCCTTTTCACAGTGCTCAGGCCAAAAGGAAAGAAGAGGAAATATAATAGTGCATGAAGAAATGAAAAAGTACTGTCCAGCTAATAAAATAAAAGCAAATGAATGATGGAGATGAATAATGATGATTGCCCAACAATATGAATCTACTTAATACTACTGAACTGAATACTTAAAAATGATTAAAATGGTAAATTTTGCCAGGTGCAGTGGCTCATGCCTGTAATCCTAGCACTTTGGGAGGCCGAGATGGGTGGATCACCTGAGGTCAGGAGTTCAAGACCAGCCCGGCCATCATGGTGAAAACCCATCTTTATTTAAAAAAATAAATAAATAAATAAATTTTTTAAATGGTAAATTTTATGTTATGTATTATTTTACCACAATTTCTTAAATAAAATAATGTTTAAAAGCAAATTAAAACAAGTAGGTACATTTCCATATCTCAAACTGGCAAAAATAGAAACATGGCAATATCCAATAGGAAAGTAAAAGCTTTTCGTTTAGTTTAGTTTTTGTTTCGTTTTGTTTTTTGAGACCAAGTTTCACCCTGTTGCACAGGGTGGAGTGCAGTGGAGTGATCTTGGGTCACTGCAACCTCCCCTTCCCAGGTTCAGGTGATTCTCCTGCCTCAGTCTCCCAAGTAGCTGGGACCACAGGCATGAACCAACATGCCCGGCTAATTTTTGTATTTTTAGTAGAGATGGGGTTTCACCATGTTGGCCAGGCTGGTCTCAAACTCCTGAGCTCAGGTGATCCACCCACCTTGGCCTCCCAAAGTGCTGGGATTACAGGTGTGAGCCACCGCACCCAGCAATAAAAGCCTTTTGTAAGGCAGTCAGCACCCCTTAAAATATCCATGCCCTCTGACCTAGAAATTCCACAAACGTAATCTGTTCTTAGGAAATATTGATTCACGTGTGCAAACACATACAGACCACAGTTTGGGAATCACTGAGCTGGTCACTGAAACGTTAAAACAATGAAACAATCCTTATAATTTGAAAGTTACAAATGCAGTAGATCTTTGGGCTCTGGAAAGGAAAGACAAACAGCAAATTATGACTTATCTGGGGAGGGAGTGGGACAGGTGTAGGTGGGGGAAGGAAGAAAAGAGAGTCTGTTTCTACTCTCTATGCCTCTGTATTTCTGATTTTTTTTTTTTAATAACAAGGACAGGCCGGGTGTGGTGGCTCATGCCTATAATCCCAGCAGTTTGGGAGGCCAAGGGAGGCAGATCATTTGAAGACAGAAGTTCAAGACCAGCCTGGCCAACATGGCAAAACCCCATCTCTACTAAAAATATAAAAATTAGCCAGACATGGTGGCAGGCACCTGTAATCCCAGCTACTCAACAGGCTGAGGAAGGAGAATCGCTGGAACGCGGGAGGTAGAGGTTGTGTGAGCTGAGATTGCACCACTGCACTCCAGCCTGGGCGGCAGAGGGAGACTCCACCACCTCAAAAATAAATACATCAATCAATTAATAAAATAAGCACATCTTTGATAATCTCTTTAATTTTAATGATTTTTTTTTTAAAAAAACTACTTCTTGAACATGTATTATGTGGCCAATTGAGAGTATGCCTTATACTTCAAAACATAGCCATCTACTGATTCTTCCTAATGACTGAAGAACTTCCCACAGCATGACTTATTTGCCGTTTTTCATGATGATAAATAATGCTGCAGGGAATAGGGCAGTGACAAAATGAGTGTTGCAGAAAACCTCAGCATTACCATTCTTGTTATTCCAACTGGTTAATTAGGAACAGTGGCCTTAAAAGCTGAGGCCACGTGCCTGACCAGTCCTTTCCAAGAGATGCAACATGCTGCCAGCACCCCTTGCCCCCGTCTGGCTGGCTGGCTGACTGCTGTGACTTCCACTTGGCCCCTGAGACCCCAGCAGCCATTGGAATACTGTCCTGGCATCTGGCAACTGGTAATTTTATGACTCGGCAAAGGAAGTGCAGGGTGTTCTTTTTTCCTTCTTCTTTCTTTCTTGCCAGATATCCGTTGTTTCTTGGGTAGGAAGTTCCCTTTAACCACATGAATGGCGATCAATATGGGGCCCGGCCTCACAGACTGTTAGTGGCCTTAGCTGAGGAAGACTCTGCCCAGGTCCCCTCCCCCTACCATAGGCGGCCTGGGTGAAAGATCTGCTTTTCTTCTGGCTGTGGCCCCTGTAGAACTTCCTCATCGGCCAGAATCCCAGCCCAGGAGGCAGCCTCTCTCCAAAAGTGCATGGACATGCTTACTCCGAGGAAAGGTCTTTCTCTACTAAGAAAAATATGCTTTACAGCCTCTCAGAAATAAGACAGCAATAACACTATTTTTTCCAGTTGGTGATGTATACAGATATATGCAGTTTTATTAAAATATATTTGGGGCTTGAGACTTTATAGTTTTCATAAAATAACTGCCATGAACACACCAGTCACCCAGTGTCTCCACATAACGGGAGCCACCCTGTGTGCAGCCCTTGATCAGGGAAGCTTAGCACAGGGAGGTTAAGTTACTTAGCCAAGTTATCACATCTAGTAGGTGTTGGATTCAAACTCACAAAGTCTACCTTTAGAGTCCAAACTTTCACCCATTTCCCTGTACTACTGCCTCCTCTCACAACCAGCTAGCATTCTCTTTAAGGAGACACACTACATATATGAAGAAGAGGATATATACTAATATATATATATATACACACACACACACACACACACACACACACACACACACACTAATATATATCCTCTTCCACTCCTTAAATAGAAGCTAATCCAAGAGAATTCCTTAATAAATATCCTGCATATATATACATATATATGCAGGGTGTGTGTGTGTGTGTGTGTGTGTGTGTGTGTGTTCTATTATGGGGGGGGGTTCAAATCACACAGAAGAAGACAAAGGAGTACACTGAACCCATATATAAATATCACCCAGCTTTTGATGGACATAGTAACAGCTCCAGAACTAGGATTTCATGGAACACAGTTTGGAAATCACCATCCTAGGTCAATGTAAATGGCTCCTCCAGAATTTGATCAGAACACGGTAAGGACCATTCAGGTGGTACCCAGGAGAAAGCAGTCCAGGTGCACAGAGAAAGCAGAGATAGCATTTAGGGAGAGCAGAGGAGTCAGGAAAGCAGGTGAGGGAGAAACTCAGCGCTCCCGGAGGCGGCTGGCAGCTGTCTTGTTGCAGCCCTAGGGCATGCTTACCCCAAGTCCCCTGGGATGAACACTGCAACAGACTGTTCAGGTCCCCCTTCAAGCAAGAACTCGTTGAACCAGCTGGCTAGAAATGTTGCCCGCAGATAGCCTCCAGGTGTTATTCTCTGTAGCTCTGCCTTGGCTGCTGAGAGCCACCTCGCCCTTACAGTCTCAGCCCATCTCAGCCCATTTTAGGATAACATTAGCCCCAGAGGTTCCCTTGCGGTGTTGGGGGTACTGAGGCTGTCATTAAGCCTACATCATCCAACTTGGCTTCTGCTTCTCCCCAGTCCCACTTCCTTTCCCAGCTTCAATAGGAGTGAATTCAAGGGAACTCCTTAATAAATATCCTGCGCATTAAACCTCTCTGATTTTGCTTCCAGGGAAACCCAAACTGCCACGCCCTTTTTGCTTAAGGGATCCCAAGTGAGTCTTTGTTCCTTGAAATCTAAAGAGCATAATTAACACAGTTACCCCAGTCACCGTATTGGGGCTGTGATCCCTATTATACTGCATTTCCTTTCAGAAAACATACAGACATTGGGACCAGAGAAAGAAAAAACAAATGGGAGACTTAAATTGTATGCAGTAAATTGGGGAAAGGGGTCAAAATGTACACACTAAGACCAATGCTTAGGAAGAAAGAAAAATGCAGCTTGCTTTTTCTCTGCCAGTGCTTGGGCACCCATGCTGGCAGATGGGCAGTAACTGAGCTGATTAAAGGAAACTCAGTCTCTTCCTGTTTCAAGCAATCTGCTAAGGCTTCACTCAGTCTCACTGCAGAAACACTTGGTCTTGAGGGGTTCCTTCTCTTTCTCTCTCTCTCTCTCTCTCTCTCTCTCTCTCTCTCTCTTTCTCTCTCTCTTTCTTTCTGCCTCTCTCTGCTCTCCAGAGAGGTTCAAGGCTCAGGGGATTCCTTGCTTCATGGCTGTCAGGAAGAGGTTCTCTGGACTCTTGTTCTCTCCATCCTTCCTGCATCTGCTGCCAAATCCTCTGCAGCTGACATATTTCAGGGTCTGTTTTCTTGGCAGAGTCATGGAGGGTGGGAGTTTGATGAGTCAGCCTTCCCCTTGACCTCCCTAGCTTTGAAAATTTCCCAAGATCTCAGCCAGGAGCAGTGGCTCACTCCTGTAATCCCAGCACTTTTTGGGAGGACGAGATGGGCAGATCATGTGATCAGGAGTTCAAGACCAGCCTGGCTAACATGGTGAAACCCCGTCTCTACCGAAAATACAAAAGTTAGCTGGGTGTGATGGCATGTGCCTGTAATCCCAGCTACTCAGAAGACTGAGGCAGGAGAATCTCTTGAATCTGGGAGACAGAGTTTGCGGTGAGCCGAGATCGTGTCGTCGCATTCCAGCCTGAATGACGGAGTGAGACTCTGTCTCAAAAAAAAAAAAAAAAAAGAAAATTCCCCAAGATCTAACTGCAACTTTCCTTAAATTCCTGGCTTGGGCAACCTTCCCTGGGGCCCTCTGCACAGGGCCAGTTTACTCCTGTATATTGAAACCCGCCACCCTTGCAAACTTAGCCTCAGGAAGTTTCTCTATTTTCCCATGGGGTAGTATTATCTTAGCAGCTGACACCAAAACTCCTCTGAGGAAAGGAATTGTCTTTGGGGATTAGTTGCTGGTAGTAGGAAAGGAGGCCCAAAAACCTCCTTTCAGCCAGACGAAGGAAGAAAGGAACAGTGTTCTGCTGTACACTGACCAAGTCACTGTTCTGCTAGAGAAAAGACGAGAGTTGGTATTTCTCAAACGGAAGAATTAAGAGAAGGAGAGAATAGGAAAGGGGACAGGAGGCAGGGCGCAGTGGCTCACATCTGTAATCCCAACACTTTGGGAGACCAAGGCAGGAGTATCGCTTGAGGCCAGGCACTGGAGACCAGCCCAGGCAACACAATGCGACCTCATCTCTACTAAAAATACAAATTACAAAAATAACTGGGCCTGTGCCTGTAGTCCCAGCTACTTGGGAGGCTTAGGTGGAAGGATTACTTGAGCCACGGAAGCTGAGACTGCAGTGAGCCGTGATCATACCATTGCACTCCAGCCTGGGTGACAGAGCGAGACCCTGTCTCAAAATAAACAAATAAGTAAAATTAAGTTGGGGGTCGGTGGAGATAGTGTAAGTTTGGGAATACCTGGGAGTAGCACAGGAGGGATGCCAATGGCACAAAGCTGTGTCATTAAAAATATGTCTGGTTCTCCCCATAACCCATAAACCTGTGATAAAAGTTGTGATGCACATACCAGCCTTATATTGTTCCTCTAAGGAAGAAAATCAAGGCCAAGGGCTGTCTACATATGGAGGTGCATTAATGTAGAGACCCAAATACTCTGAGAGATGAAAAATAACCGTAAGAACAAAATATGCCTGAAAATTCAGAAAAATCATGGGAAAGCATCAAATAGGAGTTGGAATCAGTCTTGTTTTCTTTCTTCTTTTCTTTTTTTTTTTGAGATGGAGTCTCGCTCTGTCACCCAGGCTGGAGTGCAGTGGCGCCATCTTGGCTCACTGCAACATCCACCTCCTGGGTTCAAGCAATTTCCCTGCCTCAGCCTTCTGAGTAACTGAGATTACAGGCATGTGCCACCACGCCTGGCTAATTTTTTAATATTTTTAGTAGATACAGGGTTTACCATATTGGCCAGGCTGGTCTCGAACTCCTGACCTCGTGATCCACCTGCCTCGCCTCCCAAAGTGCTGGGATTACAGGCATGAGCCATTGCACCCAGTGGAGTTGGAATCATTCTCAGCTAGATCTTGATCAGACTCCAGAGAACATCTGGGTTACACATAAAATTTTGGAAAAATCTGTCTCGTGGAGGTGAAAGGAGAGTTTAGATGTTAAAGGGATAATTTCTGAACAATAGGCGCTAAGCTACCGATAAAGGGATCCCTCTACAGTGGTGTTTCAACTATTAGTCACTGCGAACTTGTGGGTAATAAAATCAAACTGGAAGGTCATAATCAGCATTTTTAATGAAATGATAAAATGGAAAGGAACCATTCAACACTTCTAGCCATTAGGGAAATGCAAATTAAAACCATGATGAGATATCACTCCACACCTATTAGAATAACTAAAATTAAAACAGTGACAATACAAAGTACCGGTGAGGATGCTGGGAAACTGGATCTCTCCTACATTGCTGGTGAGAATGTAAAACAATACAGCCGCTCTGCAAAACTCTTTGGCATTTTCTTATGAAACTCAGCACATACTTACCAAATGATCCAGCAGTCACCAGCCTCCCAACCCTGGGCATTTATCCCAGAGAAATGAAAACTTCTGTCCACCCTCAAAAATGCACACAGATCTTCAAAGCAGCTTTATTTATTTATTTATTTAGAGACTGAGTTTCACTCTTGTTGCCCAGGCTGGAGTGCAATGGCACGATCTCGGCTCACCGAAACCTCTGCCTCCTGGGTTCAAGCAGTTCTCCTGCCTCAGCCTCCCGAGTAGCTGGAATTAAAGGCATGCACCACTGTGCATGGCTAATTTTGTATTTTTAGTAGAGACGGGGTTTCTCCATGTTAGTCTGGCTGGTCTTGAACTCCCAACCTCAGGTGACCTGCCGGCTTTGGGTCATATATCCCCAGCACTTTGGGATTACAGGCATGATCCACTATGCCTGGCCCAAAGCAGCTTTATTTTTAATAGCCCAAATATGAAACAACCAAAATGTCCCTCAATAGGCAGTACGACCATACCATAGGAATACAAAGAAATAAAAGTATATGAAGTACTCAACAACTAGGATAGATCTCATTTTTGTCTTTTTAAAAAATATGGGTAGGGCATGGTGGCTTACATCTGTAATCCCAGCACTTTGGGAGGCTGAGGCAGGTGGATCATGTGAGGTCAGGAGTTCAAGACCAGCCTGACAAACATGGAGAAACCCCATCTCTACTAAAAATACCAAATTACCCAGGTGTGGTGGAGCATGCCTGTGATCCCAGCTACCTGGGAGGCCGAGGCAGGAGAACTGCTTTAACCTGGAAGGTGGAGGTTGCAGTGAGCCAAGTTCACGACATTGCACTCCAGCCTGGGCCACAAGAGTGAAATTCTGTCTCAAAAAATATATATGTAGAGAGAGAGAGAGAGAGACAGGTTCCACTATGTAGATTAGTGGCTGCCAGGAGTTATAGGTGGGGATGTGTGGGACTATAACAGAGTAGCATGAGAGACTCCTTGTGTGGTGATGGAATAAATGTGTAACTAGATTGTAATCATGGTAATACAACTCTGCACATGTAATAAAAATGCATATGGCTGGGCAAGGTGGCTCATGCCTATAATCCCAGCACTTTGGGAGACCAAGGCAGGTAAATCACCAGAGGTCAGGAGTTCAAGACCAGCCTGGCCAACAAGGTGTAATCCCCGTCTCTACTAAAAAAAAAAAAAAATTAGCAAGGTGTGGTGGTGCATGCTTGTAATCCCAGCTACTTGGGAGGCTGAGGCAAGAGAATCAATTGAACCTAGGAGGTGGAGGTTGCAGTGAGCCAAGATCACACCACTGTACTCCACCCTGGGTGACAGAGCAAGTCTCCATCTCAAAAATAAATAAATAAATAAATAAATAAATAAATAAATAAATAAAAGCCTAGAACTACACATGCTCAAATAAATACATGTAAAAATTGGTGAAACCGGCCGGGCGCGGTGGCTCAAGAGTGTAATCCCAGTACTTTGGGAGGCTGAGGCGGGTGGATCACAAGGTCAAGAGATCGAAACCATCCTAGTCAACATGGTGAAACCCAATCTCTACTAAAAATACAAAAAGTTAGCTGGGCATGGTGGCTCATGCCTGTAGTCCCAGCTACTCAGGAGGCTGAGGCAGGAGAATTGCCTGAACCCAGGAGGCAGAGGTTGTGGTGAGCCAAGATCAGGCCATTGCTCTCCAGCCTGGGTAACAAGAGCAAAACTCTGTCTCAAAAAAAAAAAAAAAATTGGTGAAATCTAGAAATAGCCTATAGATTGCACAGATGTTGACTCCCTGGTTTTGATATTGAATTATTATCGTTATGTAAGATGTTACCACTGAGAAGAGTTGGAAGAAGGGTACCAGGAAACTCAGCTTTTTATCTTTGCAACTTCCTGTGACTCTATCATTATTTCAACACTAAAAAATTAGTGAAAAGGAATAGACAGGACAGAGAAGCTCAGAGTGCTTCACTCAGGGCAAGGGTGAATAATGTTCTCCTGAAACTTTTGTTTCATTTGTGTGTGCTCCTGCAAGTACTGGGTAACAAAATGTAGGTAATTAATGTACTTCTTGGGGGTGAGGGTGGATGTCTCAGGTCAAAAAAATTAAAAACCACTGCTCTACAGCATGCTCAGCTGACTCAAAGACCTACAGGAGTCAGGCAGACCATATGAAGAAGCAAAACCAGCCTGGTCCATTAAGATTGATGTCACTCATCTGTCCCACGTACAGTCAAATCTCCTACTATGACAGGTTTTATAATAATACACATATTCTTTACTTTCACAAATAAATGTGCTTTCTTATTTTTCTTGAATCACATGGCATTCTTGTTCCATCTTTTCTCCTCACTTTTTTTCACTTTTTTCTTTATTGTGGTAAAATACACATAGCGTATAATTTATATTTTTAATTGTACAGTTCAGTGGCATCAAGTGAATTCACATTCTTGGGCGACCCTCACAGTGATTCATCTCTAGAGCTTTTTCATAATCTCACACTGAAATTTTGTACCAGTAACAAGAATTCCCCATTCTCCCCTCCCCCCAGTCACCGGTAACCACTGTTCTACTTGCGTTCTCTGTATTTTCTCCCTACTTTTGAGAGTGAATTCGTTTATCTACTGCTGAGAAACAAATTACTCCAAAACTTAGCACATCAAACATAAAGTTCTTATCTCAGAGTTTCTGGGAGCAGCTTAGTTGAATAGTTTCTAGCTCAGTGTCTCTCACGAGGTTGCAATCAACTCAACAGCCAGGACTGCAGGTCTCTGAAAGCTTAGCTGAGTCTAGAGGACCCACTTCCTCACTTACTCATGCAGTGGTTGGCAAGTCTCGGCTGCTCACTGGCTGTTAGCCAGAAGGTTCCTCTCCTCACCACATGGGCCTCTTCACAGGACTGCTCACAACACGGTAAGCGGCTTCCCCCAGAATGAGAAATCCAAGGGAGAGGACAGAGCCAGGCACAAAGGAAATTGCAGTCTTTTATATCTTAATCTCAGAAATGACATACTATCATCTCTACCGTATGCCATTGGTCACATAAGGCAATCCCAGTGCAGTAGAGGAAATGACTATACAAGGATGGGAACAGAAGGCAGGACTCCTGAAGGCTGGCTCACAGGGACTGAGACCAAGGATCAAAAAATATTTCTGGCCAGGTGCAGTGGCTCCCAAAACTTTGGGAGGCCAAGGAGGGCAGATCACCTGAGGTCAGGAGTTCAAGATCAGCCTGGTCACCATGGTGAAACCCCATCTCTACTAAAAACACAAAAATTTTGGCACATGCCTGTAGTCTCAGCTACTGGGGAGGCTAAGGCAGGAGAATCGCTTGAACTTGGGAGGCAGAGGTTGCAGTGAGCTGAGAATATGCCACTGCACTCCAGCCTGGGCAACAGAGGGAGACTCCATCTCAAAAAAAGGCTGGGCGCAGTGGCTCAAGCCTGTAATCCCAGCACTTTGGGAGGCCGAGGCAGGTGGATCACGAGGTCAAGAGATCGAGACCATCCTGGTCAACATGGTGAAACCCCATCTCTACTAAAAATACAAAAAATTAGCTGG
>CAUYOR010107758.1:0-31073 GCA_963573925.1 Callimico goeldii
ATTGGCCAAATGTTTTGTTTTTTTTTTGAGACAGGGTCTTGCTAGGTTGCCCAGGCTGGAGTGCATGGCTATTCACAGGTGTAATCATGGTTCAACCTCGAGTTCCTTAGCACAAGTGATCCTCCTGTCTCAGCCTCCCAAGTAGCTGGGGCTACACATGCTCACTGCCATGCCCTGCTAATTAATTTCTTTTATAGTGACAGTCTCACTATGTTGCCCAGGTGAGCACAAGTGATCCTCCTGTCTCAGCCTCCCAAGTAGCTGGGGCTACACATGCTCACTGCCATGCCCTGCTAATTAATTTCTTTTATAGTGACAGTCTCACTATGTTGCCCAGGCTGGTCTCAGATCCTGGGCTCAAGCAATCCTCCTGCCTTGGCTTCCAAAACTGTTGGGAGTCAGATGTGAGCCACTGGGGCTGGCTGTACATTCATCAAATCTCTATGTCCACAGTGCTTTGTGGGAAAACTGTCTTGTGGGAAAAATCTAATTAGATTTTCACTTTAGGCTTACTAGTTCCCATTCAGGTCTAACCACAAGAATTACTATTGCTACTTAAAAGTTCATAGATGTCAAGTGTTTTGCATGTATATATTTATTCTACAGTGCAATGGCCCACTGGCTGCCCCACTTCTCCACTGTCTTGCAAGGTTAAGGAGACTTCAAGGCTGCCAAGGCTGTGATCCGAGCTCGCCTCCGTGTCTGGGGACCCGGGCTCCTGCCGAGACTCTGCCAGACAAGCTGTGTGGCTCCAGGCAGGCCTCAGGGTTTGCTGAGCTCAGCCAACCTGTCCTTTGGAGCTCCATTCTCAAAGACCCACCTGCTCACCCGCCAAGGTCTCCACCCGGGCACTAACAGGTCTCTCCATCTGAGACACCCAAAGCAGGTCCCACTCAGTGAACAGCATCACCATCCATCCCCTCCTCCCAGCCAGCCGGGCTGGCCAGAGCCAGAACCCCAGAAAACATGTCCCAGTCACAGAGGCACAGTGGGGGCCCTGAGGCAGGAGTGAGCAGCCTGCAGTTCTGACACCCACCCACCTCTACAGAAGGCCTCTCTGGGGTCCAGGTTGATCGATTACACACTGCAGACAAAAATCAGTAGACAAAATTGGGAACTTTGAAGGAGGTGACTGGAGCCCTCCCTTCCCTGGCTGTGATGGAGATCCCCTGGAGCCCTTTCCAGATAGAGAGAGAGGAGAACGGGGTTAACACCAACCATCCCCCTCAAGCAGGAGCCTGAAGATGAATGAACCGGAGGATCACGTTCACAGTAAGCAGAGCCAGCATGGAGCCCCCACTCATTTTACCGTCACAGAAATGGTTCTGGAGTGGCCCAGGCCCCAAGGGAAGCAGTCTCGCCACCTCCAAGGCTGGCTGGATTTTCTGAACTTTTGTGCTTACAGAGGTTTTCTGGGTGATCCTGTGGCCTGAAAGAGTTCCCCTTTATCTCCCAGGAACTCCCCCAGAGGCAAAG
Source organism: Callimico goeldii (assembly GCA_963573925.1). Lineage (NCBI taxonomy): Eukaryota > Metazoa > Chordata > Mammalia > Primates > Cebidae > Callimico > Callimico goeldii. The sequence goes on from CAUYOR010107758.1 coordinate 1,477, forward strand.
GGAGCTTGCTGACCAGGGAACTCCAAGCATACCCACTCACAACAAACAGACCCCAGCCCAGACTCACCAGGCGCAGAGGCACCAGGCAGTGGGGGGAAGTCCAGAGGCTGCCCGCAGAATTTTAAAGGGACAGTGCGGCCACCCCACCTCCACTCACTGCTATAAGCCAGCATCTGAGACTGTGCAGTCTATGTGGACAGCTGATAACCAACACTGACCACTCAGCAGTTTAGAAGCAAGGAAGGTGCTGTGTCCCTGGGGGGCGACATCCTGCCAGGCCCAGGATGCCTGATGGCCCCGCTGGCCAGGCCTGGGTCCAGCCTGAGCAGCCCTACCCTCAGACTGTTTCTCCTGGAGGGGTAAGGCCAGCCCTGATCTCCGAGAGGCAGCCAGAATTCCTCTGCTTTCAGGCAAGGCTACAGCATCCAGGCCAGGGGCCTCAGGTACCCGGGAGGGACCCTTCACTCCTGCAGGGCGGCCCCAGGGAAGCCCCGAGTGGAAAAGACACCCGAGAGAGGAGTCAGAAGCTGGCCCTCCCTGCATGCTCGCAACTCTGTGGGTATGCACCGGGGGCAGGGGGTGGGAGAACCAGCCGCAGACTCTCCTACAATTTCTCTTTCCTCCACAAAGCCTTACACTAACAGACTGATTCACAGAATCTGAAGTTGCAATACTTATGAGAAATTAGAAAGTTTAAAAACATGAAAAGAAGTTAAAGAAAGCAAATTTCTTTGTAATGAAAAGGGTAAAAAAGGGAAGCCGTCTAATCTGTTGACAGGGGAGTGCTGGGAAGAGCAGGAACTCCACACCGAGGACCGGCGTGCAGCCGCCACAGCTGGCAGCCATCGGGAAGCACAAGGCTTCTGCTGGTGACTTGGAAGCGGGTATCTGGGGCGTGCCATGAAGTGAAACAGGAAAGGTGCAAAGAACAGGACCATTCCGTTTCTCAAACCAAAAGGGACAGTGCTCGCGTCGGCAGCACATGTACTAAAAACCAACCGGGACAACCTCCTATGTGTGTGCACACGCGTGTGAGTGTGTGTGTGCGAGATGCAGAAAAAGACACCTGAAGGTTACCAGAGCTGAATGGGGGGCGGGTAAGAGGGAGGGAGGTACAGAAAACATTAAAACCGTCATAAAAGAGTAACATATGCACGACGTGATGGTCCTTGGAAATGTAGAATACGGAATTCTACCTGTATTATTTTTGTGTCTAAAAAGTGGTATAATACAAAGTACGTATGTGCACAAACAGCAAGAGAAGCACGGCGAGGCGGGGAACGCAGAAGACGGGCTGGCAGGCGGGCACAGAAAGACCCGCCTTACCCACCAAGATACAACTGCACGAGATCATTCACGGTCTGCTTTAGTCAATAACATGAGCTCATATGAAAGGGAACAACCCGGGCCTGGCAGGGGCCTAGCACAGGCCCTTGAGAATACGTGGGTGGCTGCCACCCAGCAAAAGTCACGTGTTCAGACCTGGCATGGCCCCGGCCACAGCTGGTGCTAACAACCCACCCACCCTGCCGACCAGAGGCCAGGGATGGTCTTGGAGGGGCTGGCGATCCTTAGGGTCTAGGGCGCACCCCTTCCACCTCCCCCACAGGCTGTGAAGGAGTCCTGTGCACTTTGGCGAGGGTCTTCCCACCAGCTTGGCAGAGGGAGGGAGGACAGCACCCCAGCAAGCCTGGGGTTCTCACTTCATGTGCCTGAGCTGCACGCCTGGTCAATACCACCCCCCCACCTCTGCTCTGAGCTCCGTCAGCACCATGACTGTCAATAGCTACCACTGGACTTAATGACAGCAAAAGTGCTGCATTTCCCCCAACTGAACTTCCCGGCCTCTTTCGCTAGAAGGACGATTGACAACATTGGCCTTTACAGACCCAAATTACGCCTGTGGTTTGTTTGCATCGATTTTTGGAAAGATTTTAAAAGATCAAAAACTACAGGAGACATATTTTAAAAACTCATCTTTATCCTGCAAGCATGCACACACACTCACATTCGCCCTAAGACTCCCAGGTCCCCCACTCACACCCGCTGGGCCTTTCATGCCCAGAGAGTTCAGCCCTTCCCCCTGCTACCTGGGGGCAGCTGCCAGCCGCTGACAGCTCAATAGGCGCCCAGACAGTCCTGCCGCTAAGAGACTGCCAGGCTTGCCCATGCTGCCCCTGCACAAAGACCCTCCTGCACAAAGCGGCTTCCTGCCTGGGCACATGGGCAGCCGTGGGCACTGGCCCAGACTGAAACACCAATGTGTCTGGATGCGGCAATGATCATTCGGGGAGCTGAGACCAGGGGCCAGGCGCAAGCCTATGTCATGGGCATGATCTCATGTCATCCTGGGATGCCCTGGGAGGTTCGCACAATCCCACACCCCCACGTTCCAGATGAGGAAAGGAATGCTTAGAGAAGCGAGGGACCCAGCCGAGGCCCCAGCATGCAAACCTGGTTTCTGTCCATCTGAAGGGAGCTGCACATGGGAGCCCCTCTTTACCACAAAGGGGCACTGGGGCCAGGAGAGGCTGTGGCCCTGTAAGGACCGCTCTGCTCTGGGGGCGGGGCTGCCGGGGAGGTGGCAGACAGAGCTCTCCTAGAGAAGTTCCTCCTTCACTCGGCTCGAAGCACCCACATCACTGGGTTGGGGGGCAGAGATAGGGAGACGCCCACTGGGAGCCACTGTCCTCCCAGGCAAGCGGAGAAGGAAGCCAGCCCAGGCTGCCCATGTGCAGCCCTGCACATATGCCTGCACCGCAGTGGCCAGCACACTCGATGTGATCGCCTTCACATGCTGGTGTCTGTGCCAAGAGGGATGGCCTCACCCTGACCATGCCTGCTGGGCCCCCACACCTGGGCCTGCACTGTCCCCACTGGAACGATAGCTCTGGGATGGGGACAGACCGGCTCCTGGGTCTACTGGGGGTGTCTAGAGTCTGGAGGACGGGCAGGTTAGCCACAAACTCCAGTTCCTCTGGGTCACGAAGCCTGCTGCCCCCATGGGGGCCACACAGGTAGCAGCAGCCATGCAGCTCACCACCTTGACCCCACGGAGGTGGAGTCTGGGAGGACGGAGGCTTGTACTGCCCAGGCTGGAATGGGGATATTTTCTCTCTTGTTCAACCCTTGGAAAAGGGCCTGTCCAGGTATCTATCCCTGACAGGTAGAGCCCGAGGACCCACCGGGCCCACACCCTGAGATGGGCATGGGTGGCAGTGAGGTGCGGTGCAGCAGGCCCCACTCCCAGGGCACACGCAGCACAGTGGCAACGACAGAAGCTAAACCCAGAGCAGCTGCATCCCCACTGCAGCAAGAGCCACCAGCAGGTGAGGATGGGGAGGGCGACCATCACGGGGCCCAGATGTGCAGCGCCCTCAGCCCTGGTCAGGGAGACAGCTGGATACCACTGGTGAAAGGTGGGCAGGCGCAGCCACAAGACCCCATGAATGTGAGGGGAGGTGAGACAGCAGAGGGGAGGGGAGGAGCAAGGAGGTGATCAGGAAGGGGAGCGGGGGAGCGGGGGAGAGCCCCTGGAAGGAGGCAGGGAGGCAGGCTTCTGGGAAAAACAGGCCACCAGCCTGGCTAGGCCCCAGGGCGCAGAGGGCCGGGATGGGGGCCCCTCCCCCAGGCTGGCACCGGCCTGCCCGTCTCGGTGCTGGTCAGCTCTAACTGCGGTCCCAGGCACAGTGGGAAGGTCATGGGGGCAAATGCAGGACACGGACTTTGGTGAGGCAGCCACTCAGTCTGCAGGGGCTTCCAACCCCAGGACTCAGCTGGAGATGTGTCTCAGGAGAGACCCCTCAAAGCCCCCTCCTGCTGTCTGTTTCATGTCTGGACAGGGATAGCGTGGCCACAGGGCACTCTGCCAATGAGCAGATGACAGTATCTCCCCAGGGCCTAAGGAAAGCAGCACCCCTGCAGTGGGGAAGTAGGGTGAAAGAAAGGTCACCCCATCTGGGCTGGGGCCTGGCCCACCCGCCCACCCCACTCTGGTCTCCAGTGTCACAGATTTGTGCAAACACCATGAGCGCCCTCCCTGATGTCCAGTGTGTCTGTCCTGAGAAGCCCTAGTAGCTGGTACTGACGGATGATGCCATGGGAGCTCCAGCCCACAGGAGCCCTCTAGGGCCTCAGTGCCCCCTCGAGTGCCCAAGGTATTTCTCTGGCAACACACTGTCCCCACAGGTGGTCCCAGGCTCATGCGGGGGTCCTATAGACAGGCATGAGACTTTTGAGCCTCAGCCTGCCATTCGAGATGGCTAGAGACACCAAACGCCCAAGTGGAATTCCTCAGGGTGGCCACGGGCCCCATCTCCATTAGGTCTGGGGCTGACAGAGGCTGGCTCTTCTGCCAAGTCTAAGTTCAGGAATTGCATCCCATGTGGCCATTTTGAGCCACAGGCAATGTTCTTGCAAGGTGGAGAGCACCTTCCTGGGCTCTTCCCATGATGAATGCTCTCCACAAAGCAGGCCTCAATCAAAGTCAACCTCCCTTTCATCAAGTGTGGCTCCAGCCCGAATTGTCCCTCCTGGCACCAGAAGCTGGTCAGGCCGGCTGTCTCCTCTCAGCACAGTGGGCAGGGGCAGCGGCCCACCTCCAAGCTGTCTCCTGGTGACTCTCCATTCCGGTGGCTCAGGTTACATCACACTCCAGGACTCACGCATGCCGCATCGGTATGGCTGGCTCTCACCCGACCACCCCCATGCCCAGGGCCACTTCGGGATTTTGGGGGCCACTTTCTCTATTAAAAAGCAGTTAAATAATTTAATAGCTTTTCACAGGCCTTGAAAATAGTATTTCTAAAGTGAGAAAAAACATTAAAACATTTTCTTTGGCCCTAAATGTTCCAGAGACTTTTTCCTTCTAATTTTAAAAGAAATTTTAACATTTTCATGAGCCCCCTAAAGGCATCATGTGGCCAAAGCCTGGTAGGCAAGTGAGCCCGGCTTCCTCTGGCTCCAACTCCTGGGAGATTTGGAGCCTGGATTCCAGACCTGTGGCCACAACTTAGGACTCTGCCCTTGGTCTTGGTGGCTGTCTTGGTGCAGCTTTTGGGGTCCTGGGGCTAAGTGGGGCAGGTTGGAGAGGATGCTCTTTCTCTCTGTGGTCCTGGGGACCCTGCTTGTGAGAGTCAAACCAGGGCGTACTGTGAACCCCAAGCCGTGTTCCAGGCAGCCAAAGTGCAGGGTCTGTGTGAGGTGACCCCAAGCAGCCCTCGATCCCCAGCAAAAGCATCACTCAAAGGGCTGGGTGCAGTGGCTCACATCTATAATCCCAGCACTTTGGGAGGCTGAGGCGGGTGGATCACGAGGTCAAGAGATTGAGACCATCCTGGCCAACATGGTGAAACCTGTCTCTACTAAAAATAGAAAAATTAGCTGGGGGTGGTGGTGGATGCCTCTAGTCCCAGTTACTCAGGAGGCTGAGGCAGGAGAATTGCTTGAATCCAGGAGGTGAAGGTTGCAGTGAGCCGAGATTAAACTCCAGCCTGGGCGACAGAGCAAGACTGTCTCACCAAAAAAAAAAAATCACTCAAACTGCAAAGGCAAAACTAAGCGCAAGGGAGCAGGCTGGTGGGGCCAGAGTGAGGCTGCGCTGCACTGCAGGGAGAGCTGCACCCAGGGAAGGGGGACAGAGAGTGCTCGATGGGCTGGTGAGCGAGTAGCTCCAGGCAGTGGTGAAAAGGCCCTTCCTGCACAGCTCCTGGGCCCTAGCCTGGCCACGAAGCAGGAAAAAACAGGCTGGGTCCAGTTTCCCTGGTAGGAACCCACAGCTACGTGGGCCCGGAGGGATGGGGCAGGGTTATGTGTCTGGGCTGGGGGGCCCTGCATGGGTGGGAGTCGACCTTGTCTCTGGAGGCCACAGCACTTGCACACCTGCCCACCCACCCACAGCATCCCCACAGAGGCACACAGACAGAGAAACAGCACAGCGCTGTGGGAACAGCTGGGCCCGAGCACCTGGAGGCAAAGCCCGCCCATTGTCATGGTTATCTGGGGACCCAAGTTTCCCCAAATAATCCTACTGATGAGAACACTGAGACAACGAGCAGAAGCTGGCATCGGCGGAACCCTCGCTGTGTGGCAGGAAGTGCAGTGGGTGCTTTCACAAGAGATCTCACTCTGGTCTCCCCAGCCCTAGGTGGCAGGTACTCTTAATGTGTCTATTTTACTTTATTTTTTTGAGACAGAGTCTCACTTTGTTGCCCAGGCTGGAGTGCAATGGTGTAATCTTAGCTCAATGCAGCCTCAACCTCCTGGGCTCAAGTAATCCTCCCACCTCAGCCTCCCAAGTACCTGGGACTACAGGTGTGTGCCACCATGCCTGGCTAATTTTTGTACTTTTTTTTTTGAGACAAGATCTCACTCTGTCACCCAGGCTGGAGTGTAGTGACGCGATCTTAGCTCACTGCAACCTCCACCTTCCAGGTTCAAGTGATTCTCCTGCCTCAGCCACCCAAGTAGCTGGGATTACAGATGCACACCACCACACCTAATTTTTGTATTTTTAGTAGAGGCAGTCTCAAACTTTTGGCATCAAGTGATCCGCTTTCCTTGGCCTCCCAAAGTGTTGGGATTACAGGTGTGAGCCACCACGTCTGGTCAAATTTTTGTACTTTTAATAGAGACAGGGTTTCACCACATTACTCAGGCTGGCCTCAAACTCCTGGGCCCAAGCAATCTGCCAGCCTTGGCCTCCCAAAGTGCTGGGATTACAGGCACGGACCACTTCACCTGGCCAACTTTGTCTGTTTTACAGATAAGGAAACTGAGGCCCAAAGTGCCCTGAGCAGGAAGCGGCCTTGGGTGAGCAGCTCCAGAGCTGGGATCATCTTAAAGATATGCCATTGCCTACCCTTAAGCATTCCGGGTCCACACCCTGGAGAACGCAGGGTGAGGGGAGTCATTTTGGTTTCCTGATGGCAGACGAGTCACAAGAAAAACTTGGGGGTCCTCTGGCATGCCTCAAGATACCCACATTTCCTCAAATCACCCGATCCTCTCAATAAGAGGCTCCGAATCACCACTCTCCACCAGAAGCCCATCTGCCAGCGTTGCTGCAAGCTGAGTCTCTGATCCCTTGAGGCTGAACTAAAAATGATTCAACCCCTCCAACATCTAGAGAAACGAAGTGCCCTGAAACGTCGAGGGAGGCGGCACAAACTCGAAGAAGTGCTTCCCTCCTCTGCCACACCATGGCTGCGGGAGCTGGGTGGCTGTGAGGGCCTGCGCCGGCCGGCAAACCCAGGCTCTGAGGACCACAAGGGTGCAAGCAACTACGACCTCTGGGCAAGTCAGAAACCACTTTGGGTCTTACTTTTCTGCAAAATGGGATGGGAGAGAAGAAGCTAGAAAATTCCTAGGATTCTCCCAGGCATGCGAGTCTCAGAACAAATGGAATATCTAGCAACACAACTGCATCCTCCATCTCCTCCGGGTCTCAGCAGCACACTCTTCGTGGCAGCTACACGCCCAGGGCATGGTGCATGGCCCCGATGTGTGGAGACGCAGCGGGCAGGGGGTGCACCCCACCACTCAGGGGAAGGAGGCCTGTCCACTGTCTCCCCTCAGGCAGATACAAAGTGGAACAGCTCAGAACAAACAGCCAGTTGCTCCTGTGAAGGCACTGGAGTGGGCAGTGCAGACGCTCCATGGGATCAGGCCTCCCTTCCTCACACCAAACAGCCCACAGGACGGAGAGGCTCCCAGGAGACCATACTGCCAGGAATTGGCAAGGCTGGGAACTGCTCAGGTTCAGGGAGGCTTACAGACCCCAGGGAGACTGACCATGAGTAGGGAGGTACTCAGCAGGCTCCTGCGGCCCCACATAGTGAGCCCTGCAGCGTGACCCCACATGGGAGACTCGCAGGGTGAGCCCCGCGTGGTGACCCCTGCAGATGCAAGGACCCAGCAGGTGGCTGGGCCTGGGGTGGGAGGCGTGGGGAAGAGGCAGTGCCTTGGAGCAGCACTCAGTCAGAGTGAAGGGGTCAAGGACACTGCCAACCCCTGAGAAGGTCTTCTGTCCACCTTGGCCCCTTGGCTGTATCCTCTGCTTTCAGCATCACTCGTGGGCCCTGCGGTAGCACATGACAGGGGCACAGACCACACACATTCATAACAGGGCGACTCGAGCCTGCAGCTTGTGTCTGCGCAGCCTAAATTACTGACACCTGCTAAAGCTCTGAGGTCTCGGGTATCATCGGCCGGGCCCCAGGCACTGCAGTGGGGTGAACAGGAGCAGGAACCAGGAAAGCCAGCTCCTGGCCTGGCCTTTGCACCGGCTGCCTGGCTCTCTGGCCTCAGTTTCCTCATCTGAGAAGCTGGGACAGCTGAGAATGGGTGCCCCATGGGGACTGCCTGGCTGCCATCACTCACAAGTGCGGTCCACAGACACCATCTTGAGGGGCTGCGGAGGGGCTTTGGGAAGTTTGGGGCTCACGGTGTCTGCTGCAGGCCAGGTGCTGGGGAGTGAGCTGGAGTCTCCACAGTCCCACCAGTCTTCAACGGGGCCCGGCCTCCCTGCATTGCCGATGGCACGGTTTGCTCCAGGCTGGGCCCGCCTGCCGCCCACTCTCTCTCAGCCCTGATTCATGAGGCCGCCCTCAGCCACCAGTCCAGCAACTTCCCGCAACAAGGAGGCTCTCGGGCACAGAGGTGGAGACCTGACACCCCAAGAGCTCACTGGGCCCCATGGACCCCACAATTGCCATGCTCCCAGGACCTCTCAAGGCAGCTGGGAGGCGGCCAGGGCAGGCAGGGAGACTGGGAGAGCGAGGTGGGGCTGCCAGCATTGGTGCTGGAGTCTGCCAGGCTCTGGGAGCACCAGGTTGCAGTGAATGTCTCCGATTCCCAAATTCTTTACTTAAAACCTGGAGACTGTGATATTTACCTTCAGGCTTGCTATATAAGAAGAAAAGTGCTTGGATGCTCCCTGGCACATTCTAAGGGCTAGATTATTTCTGAAAAAATGGCTGTTGCTTTTATGGTTTATATGTTACATATGCTGTGTTTATTATTTCTGTTGCTGGAGAGGCTGGGGAGCCTGGGCAACTGGCATCCTACATCAGAGCCAGGCCTCCATCCCTCCATCTCTCAGCAGCAAAGGGACCTCAGTGGGCTTCCAGCATGGCCCACCAGGAACCACAGCTCCAGCCAACCTCCCCGATCTGTCTGGTTCCCTGGGCTTGGCGTTATTGCAGGGAATTCGTTTTATTAAGTATATCAGGATCCCAGAGGTCTTCTGCCAATGGGGTTGGGGGGGGGGCGTCTGTCCTGACTCCTGCCTTCAGGTGTCCCTTCCAAAATGGCACCAGGCAACCCTCCCCTCACTGTAATCTGGAAGCCCTGCCTTGCCCATCCCCGGACACACCCTTCCCAGCCTTATGGCCCAACAGAACCCTCAGGGATGTTCTACTCTCGCTCCGGGACACACAGCAGGGACACTGGGTCCCTGCAGCTCAGTCTCCCTGGAGTCCAAAGCCTTGGCCTGCCCATGCTCTGCCCTGGTCCACCAGGCTGGGGGCTCTCCCAGGCTGCAGGGAAAGGGGCAGGAAGAGTGGCCCAGCCCCGGAGCTTCCATCCAGGAGTGCAGGGGTCTATCTGGGACACTGCCACTTCCTCTTTCCTGGTTCCAGGCAGGTCAATCCCTTCTCCCTCCCAAAGGCTCCTGCCAGGACAAAACAAGGGCAGGCTCCCAGCTGCAGGCAGCATCCCTGAGCCATAGGCCTCTGGGCAGGATACTCTGGAGCAAGCCCAAGGACAGGTCCAGGCCCACGGACGGTGGCAAGAACAGGCTGCAGCACGCGCGGGGGGTGGGAGGAAAGCCGGGGACACGCGGCCGGTGCCAGCCTCCGCCTCATAGGCCTGCTCCGCCCGAGCTTCCTTGCCTGCAACAGGGCAGGAGATCAGTGTGGTTCTCAAGTCTTCCAGGAGTTTTAAAGCAGCAAAACCTCCCACCCAGCCCAGGCAAATCCTGCCAGGAATCCCGAGATGAGAGCTGCTCTGGCTGAATTAGAGGAGGTCCAGGAGCCCCACCTTGGTCTCCCCAGTTCCCCTGAGGGAGCAGAGCAGAGCTGGGGCTCAGGGGCCCACAGTCTGTGGAGCCGGAAGCAGCTGCTCTCTCAGCCCTGAGGCTCCACGCTCCTTCAACAGGCGTGAGTGTCTCCTCCTGGCCCCTGGCCCCTGGCCCACAGGTCTTCACAGCATCCACCCCTAAAGGCCAGCATGACTGAAAAACCCACTGGATTAGGCCAGGCATAGAGGCTCATGCCACGCTAATCCCAGCACTTTGGGAAGCTGAGGTGGGAGAATCACCTGAGGCCAGGAGTTCCTGACCAGCCTAGGCAACATAGCAACACCTTTGTCTCTACAAAAAAAATTTTTTTTTCTTTTTTTCTTTTTAGGTTTCTTTTTTTTTTTAAGACGGAGCCTCACTGTTGCCAGGCTGTAGCACAGTGGCGTGATCTCTGCTTACCGCAACCTCGGACTCCTGGTTTAAGTGATTCTCCTGCCTCAGTCTCCCGAGGAGCTGGGATTACAGATATATACCACCACACCTAGCTAATTTTTGTATTTTTAGTAGAGATGGGGTTACACCATGTTGGCCAGGATGATCTCGGTCTCCTGTCCTCATGATCTACCCGCCTCAGCCTCCCAAAGTGCTGGGATTACATGTGCGAGCCACTGTGTCTGGCTAAAAAAAAATTTTTTTTTTTAATTAGCCAGGCACTGTGGCATGTGTCTGCAGTCCCAGGTACTTGGGAGGCTGAGATGGGAGAATCACTTGGGCCCCAGAGGTCGAGGCTACAGTGAGCTATGATCGCCCCACTGCACTTCAGCCTGGGTGACAGAGCGAGACCATGTCTTAAAAATAAAACTCAAACCAAACCACAGGACTAACTTAAAACAGTGTGGAAACAAATGGAACCGACAGTAACCAGCACGCGGCAGAGTGGTCCAGAGCGCAGATGGCGGAGTTAGACTCCCAGGGTTCAAAGGCCGTGTGATCCTCTGCAAAGTGAGGACAATGTTAGTTCCATCTCATACAGGTGGGTAAACAGCCTCATGGAACAGCTGCTGATGGAGCGGGTCCCGCATCTGTCGCTGTGGCAATCGGTGTTTTCCCAACAACCTTAGGAAGAAGACATGCTGCTAGCACCAACCACAGTGGCAGTGCCAAGGCACAGAGAGGTTAAGTAACCAGCTATGGCCACAGAGCCGAGCGAAGTTTCACCTCCAGGCTGAAGCCCCGGTGCCTGTGTGCTGTAATGATAGGCGCCGAGGACCCAGGATGAAATGTCTCCCGGAGAAATCTTTCAGATGTGGTCCAGGACACCTGAGAAAATGCCAGATTCCATCACTCTTTCTTTTCCTTTCCTTTCCAGGCCTGGAACTATTTGTAAGGCCTCACTGCAACTTTACACAGTCAGGTCAACGAGATCCTCCCAACCCCGTGTCAGCCAAAGCCACACCACCGACAGCGCCAGCCTGGGCAGGGCCGCCCTCGCTGCAGCGGTGCCCAAGCCCGAAGCCCCGAGAGCGCTCAGGCACCTGCCAGGCATTGGAGGGAAGGACCGGTGCTCATGGCGGGTTCTCCTGTCCCCACGGGGCCCTCGTCCGGCTTCGGAGCTTCCTACAAGGCCACTCACGCGATCCGCTTTTCCAGACAGGAAAGGAGGCATGCAGGGGTGAGGGTGAAGAGGCCCAGGCAGGTCACCGTTAGGTGGTGGGTCCAAGATCTCATCCCCTTCCCTCGACCCCAAAGCCTGGCCTTTCCCCGGCCCTGGGCCAGGGCTGGTCAGGCTGAGAGCCCCCCAGACTTCCCGTCTAAGCTGTCCTCAGCCTCTGATGAGCTGGTGGTGCCCTCTTCCTGCCACCGGCTCTCTGCACAGTCACACATAAAGGAGATTAAAACAACAAACTAAAACCCAAGCCCCCTGCCCTGCTGTGGTAGAGAAAGAATCCAGCACCTGCCTCCAGGGGCTGAGCTCCCCAGCACTGGAGGAAAGACAGCAATGCCAAATTCCCGGCAGGGGCGGCCACGCCTGTGACACGCAGGGTACCTTCTCTGCTATCCTAGGCGGCCCTCACAGTGGCACTCATCTGCATCGCACTCACTCACCAAGCCCTAGGGCCTCCAAGGGGTTTCTGACACAGCAAAGGCTCTGCTCTGCCCGGCCCACTATCCCCAAGTTCCCCCCTCCAGCCCCCTGCACCCCCCACCCCAATCCCCAAACTCTGCTGTTAGAGCCTGCACGGGCAGGGCATCGAGCAGGGAAGATTTGGTCTCTCCAACCCAGGGAGCCCCGACTCATGGGATGGCCCTGAGCCCCTGCGCCCCCTCCGCGCCTCAGCCCTGCATTCCATAACTCACCAAGTCCTCCTGAGTCACCCCGGGCACATGTTTGGGGCTGGCATTGGGCTGGGGGCTCTCGCGGCAGGACCCTTGGGGCCACATGGTCTTGCACATCTCATCACCCTGCACATTGCTGAGCACATAGCAGACGCCTGCAAAGCTGGGCTGTGTCTCAGATGCAGTGCAGGTGGCAGGAACAGCCACGTGGGTGAGGACGGGGGGTTTGTCCACTCACACGGGGGCAAGGGAGGACAGAGGCAGAGAAGAGCCATCCCCTCCTCGCCATGCTGTAGGCCCTGACCTTTATTTATTTAAATGAAAAGTCAACTTTTCCAGTCAAGCACCCATCCTTCTGGGAGAGGCTGGGCCCCAAGGCGTGCCACACTCTGCCTGGGCCACGCCAACTGGCATAAGGTCATGGGCAGCAAGGGAAGCCTCAATGCTGTGCTTGGGCAGACGCTCTCCCCTCCCCAACTGAGGACACAAACTTCTGGGTGCCAAGATCCATCCACCCTCTACCGCCACCCCACCCCACCCCGCCCCACCCGCCCCACCCCACCCCGCACAAAGTGAAGGCAGGAAGCCACTTTGGAAGGTGCATCTTGCAAATCAGAGCACATGGTCGCTGGTAGAGTTTCCCAAGCCAAGTGACCCCCTTGATGGTCTCAGTTTATGTCCCTGTGATTCTATCCAGGAATAGAGGCCCCACTGAATCTGCCCTCAGGAATATCTCAGGTGCCTGCAGAGGCCAGGCGGACAGCCCCAGGCCGGGATGCCCCTGGCACTCCACCCTTCCCCTTCCCTGAACTTCCTCCTGGAGTCAGGTATTCACAGAGCTCCTCTAATAAAGGCGCTGAGGATACCCAGAAAATAAATCCAAAACCAATCCATTTTACGGATGAGAAAACTCAGGCTCAGCAGTTTTCCTGCCTGCAAGCAGTGGGGCCAAGATCTGAACCTGGGGTTCTTCTCACTTCCAGAGTACAAGTCCTTCTGGGGTAGTCCCAGCCCAGATGAGCACCTGGACATCCCAGAATGCCCCTTCCCTGGGACACTTTGCCACCATTTGTCTAATCTTCCATAGGGGCCATAGGGACAATTGGAGCAGATATGCTGGCACTGTCCTGCAACACCCCTGCCAGCTGGGTGACCCTGGGTGAGTCTGTAGCTTCCCTGGAAAACAGAGAAGACTTTCTGTGCCTACCCATGAGGCTTGGATGAGAACCACAAATGCAGAAACGGTCTGGGAAGCTGGAAAGACGTCTCCCGGTAGACAGAACTGGTGTTACTCAGTTTAACAAACGCCGAGTGTCCACCACAGGCAAGGTTGGGGACTTGGGTTACATGGGATGGAGCAATAGGCAGATGGAGAGACAATGAGGATGGAAGGAAGGCGCAAACGTGTAAAGGCATGAGGTGCGAAGGGGCCCTATGCTGCTGGGCTGCAATCAGACGCACTGGTGTGAGCTCGAGGTTTTGGGCAGGCCAGGTGGGCCGGGTCAGCACAGGCACATGCATGTGTCATGCCTGCATACCATGCCCACCTTTCCTGCTTCTGTCCACTGCCTGGGCGTGAGCAGCAATGCTCAGAGACCACTGGAAGGAACTGGGGCTCCCTGGAGAAACAGCTGATTCTGGGGCTGAAGTAAAGACAGAACAAATGAGCCTGAAACATCTTTTTGTGCCAACAAGCAAGGAAGGGCTCAAAGAATGGTGAGGATTGCCCAAAGGATGCAGGGCCATTTTGGAGGGGCTGCCAGTGTCTGTGTCGGGACCACTGGAGTATCCCAGTGATGACGGCTGACATGATGACCCACTGAATTACATGGGAAGCCAGGAGCCCATGCCGGCATACATAAACCAGTGGAAAGAAGAGAACATTCTTCTTCAAAGTCAGATGCCAGGAGTGAATATAAGGAGGAATGATAGTTACTTGGCGACCATCAGACAAATCATTCAAACAAGAAAGGGCCACTAAAACTGGCGGTTGAAGAGGGACTTCGCATCACCTCAAAGCATCTCCCCACGGATATGTATCAGTCACAAAGGGGAAAACCACAACATTATGTGGTCGCCATTAAACAAGAGGTCAAAGTTAACATCACCAGTACCTGGGCAAGCTGACATCACGGGCCTGTGAGAGCAGGCACAGCACCACTTCCACGCCATTCCAGCCCCAAATGCGCCACCTGGGCTGCATCATGAGAAGACAGCCCACAAAATGACCCTCTCATAACCTTCAAAATTGGCAATCTCTGAGCGCTGAGGCGAGCACAAGGAAGCGCCCCAGGGTGGAGTGCAGACAGACCACAGAGCTGCCCGGCCCTGGACGGGGTCTTCCTCTCTCTAGAGGAGTTCATGGAATAACTGGCAATTACGGGGTCTGTGTCTAGGAGAAGGGCTTATGGGATTTCTTTCTATTCTGGAAATCTGAAAAATGATTGGAAAACAAGAAGGCTGTGGGAACTCCAGGGAGTGCCAGGTAATTCTTCTGGAGGCGAGACCACATATTGGGTACAACAGAAATGAGCTTGGCACAGCAGCCAGCCCCCACCCCAGCTCGCACGGGATTAGCACATGGCCTTGAGACGGGCTGGGGGGTGGGGGGACAGCAGATTCCTCAGTCCCTTGTAATTGGGAGGACTCAGGAATTCCTTCACCAGGGAAGGCCCTGAGGACATGGCAGGCTGAGGAGGACGTGCGGCGGGACAGGTGAAGTGCGCAGACAGCACACGTGGAGGCTCCAGGTGGGAGGGGCAGGAGGGGAGCCTGGTGGGTTGGGGGAGCGCAGGGAACACTGGGAGCCCTCCAACACCCGGAGCATGTTCTCAGGCCTCTCTCTGAGAAGGTGCCAGGGGGGCAAGGAGGATGGGCTGGTGAGGCTGGTGAGGCTGGTGAGGCTGCCTGGGCCCCTCTGCCTGCTTCAGGCCGTGGGACTCTGGGGCGCAGGACTCTGATGGTGGCCCTCGGCCCTGCGAGCCATGATGTTCTCCATGCTCATTTTCTGTGCCTGTGAAGTGGGGCAGAGGAACGCCGCTGTCCCGAGGGGTGGGCAGGCTTGAGGAGGCCTCATACAGCAGCCCCATGGTTATCGGAACCGGAGCCTCCAGGGCCGCGGGAGGCAGAGGGCACATGAGGGCTCAAGAGCATGGGGGCATCTTCGAGGGAATGAGTAGGGTATGAGCAGGCCCATGTGTATGGCCTGGGGTTTGGTGGGGGCTGGGTGTGACAGTGCGTGTGTGTGTGTGTGTGTGTGTGTGTGTGTGTGTATGCAGTATGGGGCCAGTGTGAGAGTGGGCGCCTGTGGGTGTGTGGCCTGGGCCTGAGAACCTGTGGGACCTGGCGTGTGCACGTGTGGATATGGGAACCTGAGGGCATGGGGGCCCCTGGTGAGCACACGTGGGCTCGGGTGAGCCTCTGTGGCTGTGCATGCATCGGCTGGGCTCCAGCAGGCCGGGCCTGTCCCGTCCCCGGCAGCCGGGCGCCCTCTCGTGGTCTGAGCAGGCGGTGTGGGGAGGAGAAAATGAGAGTGAACTCTGAGACCTCACCAGGGGGGGACGCACGAGGAGGGGTGGGGCGGGAGGAAGGAGGCGGCAGGGAGGATGCCAGGTGGGCATTCGAGAAAGCCAGATGTGCACTGCCCTAGGGGCCTAGGGGTCCTCGCTGGCCCCTGCCCACCACTCCTGGCTTCACAAGGCTCCTCCCTCCCTGCAGGGCAGGGGCTAGGGGGTGTCCTCTCTGATGCAGGGCAGGCGGGCTTGGACAGCCTCATAGGAAGCGTGTGGGTGGCCTGGGCCCTGTGGCAAGGCACCTCTCCAGCCGTGCCCACTTGGGACCACACTGCCAAAGACCAGCATGCCAGGGCTGCCCCTCACACTGCATCTGCAGGGCTGATTCACTGCACCCCTCCCCCGCTGGGGCAGCTGGGATCTTGCCCTCCCCCAGGCCAAAGAGAGAGCATGTGTGCATGTGTGTGTGTGTGTATGTGCATGTGCGTGTGTGTGCGTATGTGTGTGTGTGCGTGTGTGTGCATGAGCCAGGGTCAATGACCCCCATGTGAGTGTGGCACGAAACAAGGCCATCCCTGCATGTCTCTGGGGAGGGGGACGCTGTGACAGAGCACAGGGCACAGTCCCTTGTCCTTCCCCGGCACGGATGGCTGTGGCCCAGGAGATTGTGTTGAGTCTACAGCCACCACCAGGAGCCCCTGGCCCTGAGCTCCTGTATTAAACCTTCGTAAAGTGCAGAGCACTCCCTGCACGAAGCTTAGTAATGAGGACAGATGCGGGGGATGCCACAGTCAGAGCACAGCCTCAGTGCCACTGATGGGGCTGGCTGGGAGGTTCCTCACTAGGAGGCCTATTCTCAGCAACTTTCCCTCACCCGTGAGAAGGGGCCCTGCTCAAGTGGGAGCTGTGCAGGCTCGGGAGTGGTGGGTGCGTGGGTAGGTTTCTGTTTTTAAGACCAGGTGGTTTTCCTTTTTAAGAATCCCCCAAATTCACAAACCCAGGGCAGGTGCGATTGTGCCATTAAAATAACTCTTATTCTTACAAGACTGTTATGAGGTAGCCTCAGAGCCACTCCAGGGGACCAGCAGAGCAGAGATCTGTGATGCTGGGAGGCCAGCCAGACATCAGGAGAAGGGCTTGAATCTCCCTCCCTGGAAGGAAGAACAACCACATTCACTCCATCCCCACATCCTCGACAGCGCCTGGCCATACATAGTAGCTGCTCAGTAAACATCTATGGGGACCAGGGAGCTAACGGAGGACAGGCTGTGGGCAAAGGGGGACCATCGAGATTTTAAAGGCTGTGGGAAAGGCCAGGCAGTGGTTCATGCCTCTAATTCCAGCATTTTAGGAGACCGAGGTGGGTGGATCACCTGAGGTCAGGAGTTCGAGACCAGCCTGGCCAGCATGGTGAAACGCCATCTCTCCTAAAAATACAAAAATTAGCCCGGTGTGGTGGGACGTACCTGTAACCCCAGCTACCTGGGAGGCTTAAAGCAGGAGGATTGCTTGAACCCAGGAGGTGGAGGTTGCAGTGAGCCAGGATCGCACCATTACACTTCAGCTTGGGTGACAGAGCAAGACTCCAAGAAAGAAAACAAAAGAAAAAAGAAAAGAAAAGTAAAAAGGCAGGCAGTAGGGAAGGTCAAGTCTGCCCTAGAAAGCAACCATGATCTTGTGGTGAACCGCACCCACGGGTGAACCGTAGAAACAGTGTGTGTCCCACCAGCCCAGTCTAGCAGGACAGACCAAATGGGAACCGTTAGGGAAGTACGCCACTTGGGGTGCGGCAGCCACACCATGGCGCGCCCTCACCCTAGGGGCCGAGCTTAATCCGCTCCTGTCCATCCCACACAGCTGGGGCTCAGCCCCCCTCGACACACGAGGAATCCAAGACCCAAGCGAGGTGAAGATCGTGCTCAAGCCAGGCGCAGTGGCCCACGCCTGTAATCCCAGCGCTTTGGGAGGCTGAGGCGGGAGGATCACTTGAGCCCAGGAGTTTGAAACAAGCCTGTGCACCACAGGGAGACAAAAATATTTTTAAAATTTAAAAATTATCTGGGCGTGGTGGTGTACACCTGTTTCCCAGCTATTTGGGAGGCTGAGGCGGGAGGATCCCTTGTGGCTGGGAGTTCGAGGCTGCAGTGGGCCATGATGGTGCCACCGCATTCCCACCTGGGAAACAGAGCAAGACCCCATCTCAAAAAGCAAAAACAGCCAAAAAAAAGCACAAAGAGACCATGTCTGAGTTTACATGATTAGCACGCAGCAGAGGACTGCGGCACACGCCCAGCTTCTGGGGTGCCCTTGGGGTCTCTGTGCAGCTGGACTCCAGCTCTAGAGGGTGCGGCTGGGCTTTTCTGTCTTCCTGCTACTCTGGTTTCCGTCCCCGGGCATAGGCAGAGTCAGAGAGAGACCCGGGGCTATCAGGCTGGGCCTGCGCGCAGGGCACTCCAGTCTGGAACCACGTTTGGAGGCTGGAGTGGGGACCTTGTCCCTGGCTGTCCCCAACCTGAGGACAACGGGGCTAGGGGAGCACACTGGGTCCACATCCGGGGCTCACATCCTGGGTCCCACCCATGACACAGAGGAACCTGTGCACAAATACAACCACTGTTGCAAGATGGTTGAAAATGAGGACTATGTCAAGCTGTGTCTGCAGGGGCAGGAGTCGGGGCTCTGGGCCCCTTTCTTCCTTCTTCCCTTTTCCAGGCTGGAAGAGATGTAGCAATGAGAGGATGAAAAACGCAGGTTCCCTGATGGTCAGAAGGCTACAGCAACGGTGGATGCTGTGGGGGACATGCCCTCCCTGCCCTGGGCAGTAAGTGCCACCAGCCCTGGCGTCGTCAACGAGCCGCAAAGCAGCAGCAGAATGGCAGAGGCCAGGCCTGGGGCAGCGAGAGGACTCGGGTGGGACTCCAGGTCTCATGGAGTGGCTGCGGCAGGCAGGCTCTGGGCCCTGGGCGCATCCAGCAGAACCCAAGTGGCCCAGGTTCAGGTTAAGGTTAGATAGCATTTTGGGCAGGCGGCCAGCCCGGCCAGGACGGTGGCCACAGCACCTCTGCAGGCTCACCTCGGGCCCTTCCTCCCCTGCTTGCTGCAGCCCGGCCAGCTGCCCAGACCTGCCTGGGTCCTCTCCCACCTTGACCCACACACTGGAGAGCACTTGGGCTCAGTGGACTTCAACCACAAAGGCAGCAACGATGGGACTCCTGGGGCTGTCAACTGTCACGTCTCTGCCCTCAGATGGGAATGGGTAGGGTCAAATGACAGACCTCAGGGCCTTCCCTAGGTCAGAAGCCCCCAAAGCCAGGTCTCGCTTACGTCTAGCTCAGCTTACATCATGTGTGAGGAGGGGGCCAAAGCGGGGGAGGGCAGGAGCTCCCCAGCCCTGTGACCCCCACACTAGCTACTCTTGTTTCGTGAGGCCTGGCCCCTGCTTAGAGCTCCGGCAGGACTTGGCTAATTGGGGGGTGATTTGAGAAGGTTCAGGGGCAAAGGCCTTGGAGAAAGGCAGAGGTGGGTTCGAATCCCAACTCACACTGGCAGGTTGTGTGGCCTTGGGCAAGTTACTCCACCTCTCTGAGCTTCCATTTGCATATCTAAATTGTTGGGGTAAGAAGGTGGGCACCTTCTCTGGGCTGTTGCAGCGGGTAGGTGAGCCAAGGCCAGGTGTATGAGAGTGAGCACTGGCCCCGCCACGAGGCACGCCTGTGTTATCCCCCTGTGGCTCCTGGGAACAGGCTTCAGGGAGTATCTTCGGAGAAGAGCAGCGTGAGCACCAGGCCCAGAGCATGCGCCTTGCGACGTCTGTTGAGCAGCTCTGGGGAGCTGAGAGGGCCCTGCGGACCCTCCCTCAACCCTGTCCCACCACTCCAGAGCCTTCCAGGACCCT
The DNA here is from genome assembly GCA_963573925.1 of Callimico goeldii. Classification (NCBI taxonomy): domain Eukaryota; kingdom Metazoa; phylum Chordata; class Mammalia; order Primates; family Cebidae; genus Callimico; species Callimico goeldii. The sequence continues at coordinate 21,239 of CAUYOR010107758.1, forward strand.
GGAGAGACCTGCATGTTCCCAAGATGCAAATTCCTGGGGCTGGGAGGCAGCCTACAGGGGTCCTACCTTCTGGGCCAACTCCAGGCTTTGTGGCCTCACTCTGGCCACCTCTCAGCCTCCACCTGAGACCCCCTTCCTCAGCCCAGAGCCCAGCATCCCCCAGCCCACTGGTTACCACACAGACCGCACAAAGCCCAGCAGGGGAGTTCAGGTTTTAAAATCTTTCCCTTTTGCCCTGGACACGAAGCAGTCTTGGTCAGGCACCAAGAACACTAATGAGGATCAGGCACCAGAAGGGTGACGGTTCCTCGTCCTGTCTTCCCCGCCCCAGTGCCCCAACCAGACAGAGCCATGGGGGCCATGACAGGGTGTCTACCCCAGCTTCACCTGCTGGGTCACATGAACCCACCAGCCTTGTCTCACACGCCCGCCTCCACCTCGGGTCTCCTCCCTGCTCTCTCAGGAAGCCCAACATCTGGGAATGCCAGGTGCTGACAACACCCAGAGACCTCGAAGGACCATAAACCGGGAGGCACACGGGCCTCCCTTCCAGAACAGCCAGTGATGGTCGGGGCGGGGAGCGACAGGGTCCCCCATGGTGAGGGCATAAATCCGTCTGGCCTCATGTGGTCAAGCTGAACATACGCTTCTCCAGACCCAGCACCACCACCTCTCAGCAGATCTGCCCCAGAAGGACATGCCCAAGTGTGCAGGAGACAGAAACCAGAATGTTCCTGGCAGCCTGTGCAGACAGGCCGAACTGGGACCCACCCAGATGTCCTCTCCAAGGGATGGGCAAAGAGGGGTGTTCAAGTCACAGAGGACGCGATGAATAAGCCACAGCTCAACAGTACAGTGTGGGATTCCATTTGGATAAAGCTCAGAGCAGGAAGAGCCAGCGCCATGTTTGAGGGAAGCGGCCATGTGGGAGAACAAAGCAGATCCAGTCACTGTGGCCACCGTGCCTGCAGCGGGACTGGGCGTATCAGTCAGGGACCAGGCCTTCTGGGGCGCTGCCAGCCCCCCAGCTCTCAACCTCAGAGTGTTCACTGTCATTCACTATGCTACGCATTCAAATTTTATTCACGTCATATCACAATTTTTTAACGGCACACTTTATGTTATATGTATTTTATCACAATTTAAAAAATTTCTCTTTGAAACAAGGTCTTGCTCTGTCGCTCAGGCTGGAGTGCAGTGGTATGATCATAGCTCACTGCAGCCTCCTGGACCTTTTGGGTTTAAGAGATCCTCCTGCCTCAGCCTCCCAAGTAGCTGGGACCACAGGTGGGTGCAACCATACCTGGCTAATTGTGATTTTTAATAGAAATGAGGTCTCACTATGTTGCACAGGCTGGTCTCAAACTCCTGGGCCAATTTTTTTTTACGTTTTTAAAATGAAAGTATGACCTAAGGCCAGACTTTCATGCCAGTAATCCCAGCACTTTGGGAGGCCAAGGCAGGAGGATCACCTGAGGTCAGGAGTTTGAGACCAGCTTGGCCAACATGATGAAACTCCATCTCTACTAAAAATACATAAATTAGCCGGGCGTGGTGGTGCGCATCTGTAATCCCAGCTACTCGGGAGGCTGAGGCAGGAGAATCACTTGAACCTGGGAGGCGGAGGTTGCAGTGAGCTCAGATTGGCCACGGCACTCCAGCCTGGGCAATTCAGTGAGACTCTGCCTCAAAAACGAAAACAAACAAACAAAAGTATGACATAAAGTAGATTAGTGATTGTCCGGGGCTGGGTGGAATGCGGGGGGTGCTTTGCCAATAATAGCTAAACTATTCGAGGCTTCTTTTTGGGGTGATGAAATGTTATAAAATTGATTGTGGTGACGGCTGCACGACTCTGAATGCAGGAAAGTCACTGAGTTATACGGCATGGGAAGTATTTCCCAATAAGGCTGCTACAGAAAGAGACAAAAGAAAAAAGTATACAGGCTTAAATCGGGGTGTGTCCCCTTCTGTGTGACCTCAGGTGCACTAAGTGACGCCTCTGAGCCCAGAAGTGCCCACCTACACCCCAGAAGCCATCGCCTCTCTCCCGGGCAGGACCAGAGGGCCGCCTGAGGGATTCAGGATTCAGGCTCACTGCACAGTGGATTTTCCCGCAGGCCTGTTCCCTTGCCCTTCCCTGCACTACCAGGATGAGTACCTTGGGTGAGCTCCTGGGGTGAGCTCCAAGCCCAGCACTGGCCCTTTCTCCTCACCAGGGCTGGCTCGGATGCCCCGGCTGGTCTGTTTACACACGAGGACAAAAGGAGGGTCCTGACTCCCGGTCGGCTGAGCAGGGCCACCAGAGCCCGGACCCCCCCACTTGCTGGCCACTCACTCTGACATGTGACTGCTGAAAACTGAACACCGGGTTCACTTCCTTCCCTCACACTCCATGTGGCACAGAAGAAAAATCTGCCATGTTCTGAAGAGAAACCACAGCCTTCTCTTAACAGGAAACTGTGAAGTCAGTCGCTGCGAAGTCTGGGAAGACCCAGGACAAGGTGCTGCTTTGATGGCAGCGCTTCCAAGGTCAAAGGCCAGGCGGGGGGCACTCTCCCTCCTGACCCGCCCGCTCCGCAGCCCTGCAGCCCCTCACTGTCCAGCGTGGTGCAAGGCGGCTGGAATCCTAGATCAGCCAGTCGCCCCATTGGGGGAAGTCCATTTATCACCGAGACCCCAGCTAGAAGGGACTTTGCGGGACATCTGGAATCCCGGTCCAGGAAACTTTCCTTCTCAGAAGGGTGAACTGTTTGTCCAGAATGTTCTGGCTTATAAAACATCTGCCAGCTTGGGTAAACAGTAAGAGAAGACCCAAGGCGAGTTCGGCGTGGCTGATTTATTTACACAGCGGCTCCATGACCAGCATGGGCGCTTCTCAGGCAGTGGCACCTTTGTCTGTGCTCAGAAAACAGCGTTGTGGCTGCGCCGTGTGGCGTGGAACAGGAAACAGAGAGATGATGACGGCGAGGGGCAACACTGCCTGGTTTCTGGCATGTCCGTGGGTAGATGGGGTTGGTGGGGAGACATGAGGCAGGAAGGGTCTGTGGCTCAGACGTGCCAGCGGCTCTTCCTTCGCCGCTGAGGACAGAGGGTACATCGGAACTGGGCAAAATGTCCCTTCACTGTATTCATTTGTCAGAATGGGAGGACGCAGGGTTCCAGCCCAGTCCATCCTTTGGGGAAGATGAGGGCTGCCTTGACAGGCAAGAAAGCAAGGAGGGGCCACAGGGCTGGGGGGCATGGGCAGCAGTGCGCTTACCCACTGGGCCCCGCCTCCGAACACAGAGCTCCGCCTGGGCCCTGGAGTGAGGCCTGGCGCTGTGGCTGCTGCAGAATGTGGCCCAAGGGCAGGACGTTCCAGGAGGGAAAAGTACAGGAAAAAGTACCTGCCCAGGTTCCAATCCAGCCTCTATGAAACCTCACCAGGATGACGCTTTCCTGGGGAGCAGGCCCTACAAATCATCCCCTCTGGAGCTAAGGCCACACAGCGATCTCTCCGAACCCCAAGGTTGCACTCTCTTTGGGCCATTTTATAATAAAAGTGGAAGAAAGCAAGAGGAAGGGATACATCCACGGTGACAGGGAAATCTCACCGCCAGTGAGCAGCCGAATCCCAATCCTCAGACCCCTCTCTGCCTCTCAGACTCCTGATGGCTGCCTCAGAAACACAATCGTGTGTGCGTGTGTGTACATGTGTGCACATGTGCATGCTCCGCACTAGAAGACCTTCACTGAGGGCATCCACAGCAGAACCAGTGGGAAGCCTCAGTGGACCCCCTCGGGCTTCCCTCCCTTTCTGGTGCCAGTGACTGGCAGAACTGGCTGCTGCCCCATTGGCCCAGCCTGGACTGCCTCCCTGTCCTGCCCTGGCCTCAAACCAAGTGTGAGCGCAGCTCCTCACCATAGGGCTCTCTGCCACCTGGGCCCAAGACAAGGCCACTGCCCCTCCCTCTTCACTCTGCCAATTCAGCCAAGGCTAGGCCAGGGCCACCAATGGAGGACGGAGCCTGGAAGGCCGCCCGATGCCCAGCTGACCCAGCCAGTGCTCACTGGCTCCTGTAAGGTCTCTCTCTTTGGAGAGGAGAGGTGCAGCACAGGGTTGTGACAACATGTCTCTGCTGCAGAAGGGACACAGCTGCTGCCCCTGGAAAGCTCACCTCAGTGCTGAACGGGGCTGTGCTGACCGCCACAGCTAGTGCTGCCCCTCACAGACATGCCAGAGGGTTGGGGGGTGGCCCCAGAAGGGCGAGGTGCTGCTTCATAGAGCCTGGCTGGGGGCATGTCCTGGAGGGAAGGGACTCTGGCCCAGTGGCAGGGTGCCCAGCTGACTCCAGAGGCTGTTTGCTGGCCCCAGGCCTGCCACACATCCACAGGGAGCACCACACAGGTACTTCCAGTCCCAACACGGCCCTCCAGAGAGCGAGGCCCCATCAGGCTCTGCAGCCCGGCTCATCCAGGGTCCCGTGCCCCTCCAGCACTCCAGTGCATCCGTGCACCGAGAGTGCCATCTGGAGGGAGAAGGGGACAGTGCAGGAGGAGGGCAGCTGCCACCTGGGGCCACCAACACCCTTGCAGAGGTCAGCGAACCTTTTCTAGTAGCCACATTAACAAAGGTTTGAATAAATGGGTGAAATTAACACGAAATAGCAGCATTTAAACACGTAGCCAATATAAAAAAATACTCAGGAGCTCTTGCACAGTCTTTTCTCCCCACTCAGTCTCTGAAATTCAGGGTGTATTTTGCACTTCCTGCACATCTCACTGTGGACGAGCTACGAGTCACCCCCTGCGGCTCGAAGCAACTGTGTGTGACACAGCACCTGGCCCTTCCAGGGCCACCCCCAGCCTTCTGGCACCTTTGTGAGGGGCAGCACTAGCTGTGGCGGTCAGCGCAGCCCTGTTCAGCACTGAGGTGAGCTTTCCAGCGGCAGCAGCTGTGTCCCTTCTGTAGCAGGAGCAGGTCCAGAGAGTTGCCAATGGCTGGGAGACCTCCCATCCCTTTAACTGGGGCACACCTACACACACAAAGCCCCACCACCTTTGATGCCCGAATGGTCTCCCTTAGTGACTGGGTCCCCACCTTAGCCAAGCTAACGCTCTTCTCCCTTGGTCCTGCATGTTAACAAAGGCAGACTTGCATCCTGAAAACCCGTCCAAAGAGCTGACATTTTAAATCTCTTTAGGAACAAACAGACTAAGTCCCATCCTCTTCAACCGAGGCAGGTGACTCCATTCCTGGAGCTAGGCAGACATGGATGGTAGTGGCCACATGTGTTCCCCGCCCTGGCCATTTGCTGAGGGCTTGCGGTGTGCTTGACACTAAACTGCTTTCCTGCAGCATCTGAACACGTGGATGCACAGGACAACACACTGGGGCCTACTGGACGGTGGAGAGGGGGGAGGGAGAGGCTCAGGAAAAACAACCAAGGGGTGCGAGGTTTAATACACGGGCGATGAAATAATCTGTACCATAAACCCCATGACACATGTTTACTCATGTAATGAACCTGCACACCCTACACATGTACTCCTGAACTTAAAAGTTAAAAAAAAGAGAGAAAAAAATGTGGTATATATACACCCTGGAATACTACTCAGCCATAAAAAGGAACGAAATCATGGCACTCACAGCAACCTGGATGGAGGTGGAGACCTCAAGGAATGGAGGTGCCTCAGGCCTGGAAAAGCAAGCGTCACGTGTTCTCACTTCTAAGTGGGAGGTAGTTATGAGGACACAAAGGCATAAGAATGATACAGTGGACTCTGGGGACTCGGGGGAAGGGTGGGAGGGGTGAGGAATAAAAGACTAAATATTGGACGCAGTGTGCACTGCTCAGGCGACAGGTGCATCAGAAGCTCAGAAATCACTGCTAAATAACTTATCCATATAACCAAAACACCTGTTCCTCAAAAACTACGAAAATTTTTTAAATTACCAAAGAAAAAAAAAAAGAAAGATGCCATAAAACAGTGTTCAAGAAAAAAGGAGGCCGCAATACAATATCATCTCATTTTTTTTTTAAAAGGGAAAAATCCAAAATATCACCAGTCTTTATCCACACAGAGAAGGCAGCGTGGAAGGATTCGGTAAACCACTGACAGTTTCTCTCTCTGGGGCCAGGCATGGCGGCTCACGCCTGTAATCCCAGCACTTTGGGAGGCTGAGGTGGGTGGATCACCTGAGGTCAGGAGTTCAAGACCAGCCTGGTCAACATGGAGTAACTCCATCTCTACTAAAAATATAAAAATTAGCCAGGCGTAGTGGCGCACACCTGTAGTCCCAGCTACTCAGGAGGCTGAGATAAGAGAATTGCTTAAGCCTGGGAGGCAGAGATTGCAATGAGCCAGGATTGGACCTCTGCAGTCCAGCCTGGGTGACAGAGGGAGACTCCATCTCAAAAAAAAAAAAGTTTCTCTCTCTGGAAGACACCGTCATGGGGTGTCTTCCTCAAGTGGCACGCAGGTAATTGGAATCCGAAAAGCACCAACCCTTGTTGTTGTAGGGTGGGCACAGCCCCCCCATGGCCACCTGCTCATTCATGGGCTGTGGGCGGCCTTCTTCAGAGGCCCATTCTCAGTTTATAGGGGCACCTGGCCTAGGCTGGCCCCAACTGAGGTGGCCTTCAGGACAGACATGTTTTTCCTCCGGGGAACCGGAAGCAGCCCTGTGCACAATCTGTACGGTTCTCCCTCCCGCTCCACCTTCTGCCAAGCCACACCGCTGTGTTCCCGAGCAGGGAGGCGTCACTTGTGCTCACGGGTCACAGATGTGAGCTGGGCTGGTCTCCTGACAGCTGATACCAGGCAGCCCCCAGCATCAACTATAGGGCCCCAAGGTCCGCTGTCAGTGGGGAGCAGCAGCAGGACCAGGCTCTGCCACTTTGGCAGGAAAGGCAGGAATGGGGACCTGGGGACCCCTGGCTGGCCTCTTGGAAAACATGTTCCTGTGGCTTGTGAGTGGGTCTCACTCACTCCCTTAGGCCAGGCTTCACCACGGGGAGCCACAAAACGAAACCTCAAGGAAGAAAGAAAGCCCACATGTCACGCATGTCAGAGGCTCTATGGGGACCCCCAAGCCTGGCAGGGTCTGGGAGGTGGCTGGAAGGGACCAACTTCCTGACCCTGGACCCAGGTGCGCTGAGCCTTTCTCATTCACCTTGCACTCAGCCACGGCCCCCAACCCGCAGGAGAGCCCTCAGAGCGACGGTCAGGCCCTCTGCTCTGTCTTCTCTGGTCCTGTCTAAGCAGATCTCTCAGGACAACTGCAACCGCCCCTGCCCCAAATCCAAGTACTCCAGGTAACCATGTTTCAACCAAGTTTCCCCAGCATCTACAGAGATGTACTTTCTCTGAATGGCCACAATTGAAACCATCAAACATAAGGCAAGATGACGCTCTGATGTCCAAGATCCTCTCGACGACAAAGCGAGCTGGAGCCCGGGTACCACAGGGCCCTCCACGTGCCCCAGAGCTCCCAACACCTGGTGGCTGCTCCAGACCAGGCAGACTTTAGACCCCGCAAATAAAACACAAGCTTCTTCTCAAGATGGGGGTTCCGTTCCAGAGCACCCCCGAGCACCCTCGTGTCGTCTCCAGGCCTCCTGTCTGTCACGGGTGGAGAAGGTGAACACAAGGGATGGAGGCTGTCCAAGGGGCTGGAGTGCCCATAGCCGTAACTGCCACAGCGCAGCATCTGATCAGACTGCTGAAAGGACAGCAGCATAGATTCTCCCAGCTCCCCGGTGGGCGGCCGCCACGATGAACAGTGCCTCTGCTTATTTCTCTCTGCACTGCACACCGTTTCAAAACGCAGACCCTGTATCAAAAGCCACTCTACCTTATCACTGTCTGTTACAAAAGACCACCCAGCCCTGTTCTTAGAGGTCCATTACATACGACACAGTGAATGTTCACACACTGCTCTTTGATTTGGAAAGAATACTCCCTTTACTTTGAAAAACAGAATGAGAATGTGGCCATCCCCTGGAAGGAAGGTGAATGAGTGCATCCAGCTGGCACTGACCTGAACTTCCCGGTCCGCACCTGCAGCGCTCTCATTCCACACCGCTGGGCACCGCCGACGTCGCCCACGATATCGTCCCCAATCATGACGGCCTGTCACGGCAGTGAAATATGCTCAGAAGTGATGTCAGGAGAGTTTTATTCCCAGGCCCCTTCATCTTCTATTTGACATAATAAATGGCTTGATTTGATGTTTAAAACCACCATCATACAAATTAAACAAGATAATATTGTCATCGTATTGATTAAAAGTCAACCCACCTGGAATATATCTCGCACTGCCCCTGGAGGCCATGGCTTTGAAAGGTATATATTTGTGCAATTTGAAATCAATCAGCAGACATCAAAGTGATTTGGCACCGCAAGGACACGTGGGGATGCTGAACGCTGCCCGGCCTCTGCTGAAGCACAGGCTGAATTTTACCTGACCCTCAAGACTCTGTAGCCTGGTTATTTGCCTTGGATTCTGTGAAAGTGACGCAAATCTCTGGCAAATCTTTCTAAGTCTGGTTTTATATAGGTTTTGCTTTCAATGGTGAAGGTATTGCCTTAAAAAAATATATTGTATAGCCAGGCTTGGTGGTTCACACCTGTAATCCCAGCACTTTGGGAGGCCGAAGCGGGCAGATCACAAGGTCAGGAGTTCAAGACCAGCCTGACCAACATGGTAAACCCACGTCTCTACTAAAAATGTAAAAATTAACCAGGCGTGGTGGTGTGCGCCTGCAATCCAAGCTACTCAGGAGACTGAGGCAGGAGAATTGCTTGAACCTGGCAGGTAGAGGTGGCAGTGAGCCAAGATGGCACCACTGCACTCCAGCCTGGAGGACAAAGCAAGAATCTGTCTTAAAAATAATAATAATAAGGCCGGGTGCGGTGGCTCAAGCCCGTAATCCCAGCACTTTGGGAGGCCAAGGCGGGTGGATCACGAGGTCAAGAGATCGAGACCATCCTGGTCAAAATGGTGAAACCCCGTCTCTACTAAAGATACAAAAAATTAGCTGGGCATGGTGGCGCGTGTTGTAATCCTAGCTACTTGGGAGGCTGAGGCAGGAGAATTGCCTGAACCCAGGAGGCGGAGGCTGCGGTGAGCCGAGATCGCGCCATTGCACTCCAGCCTGGGTAACGAGCGAAACTCCGTCTCAAAAATAAATAAATAAATAAATAGATAGATAGATAGATAGATAGATAGATAGATAGATAGGGCAGGAGGCTGGGCACGTTGGCTCACGCGTGTAATCCCAGCACTTTGGGAGGTTAAGACAGGTGGATCACTAGGTCAAGAGATCCAGACTGTCCTGGCCAACATGGTGAAATCCGATCTCTACTAAAAGTACAAAAATTAGCTGGGCGGGGTGGCACGTACCCTGTAGTCTCAGCTACTCGGGAGGCTGAGGCAGAAGAATCGCTTGTACCCAGGAGGTGGAAGCTGCAGTGAGCCAAGATCGTGCCACTGTACTCCAGTCTGGCGACAGAGCAAGACTCCGTCTCAAAAACAAAACAAAACAAAAAAAAACAAAAATTAGCTGGACGTGGTGCCGGACACCTGTAATACCAGCTACTCAGGAGGCTGAGGCAGGAGAACTGCTTGAACTTGGGCGGTTGAGGTTGCAGTAAGCCGAGATCAAGCCACTGCACTCCAGCCTGGGCGACAGAGTGAGACTGTCTCAAAAAAAAAAAAAAAGTGTAAACACACAAGACCCCTATGAAGTTCTTTTTGGCAACATCGATCGGAAATAAAATCTTAGGCCAGGCATGGTGGCTCATGCCTGTAATCCCAGCACACTGGGAGGCCAAATAACTTGAGGCC
>CAUYOR010107759.1:0-41268 GCA_963573925.1 Callimico goeldii
CGGTCAACGTGGTGAAAACCCATCTCTACTAAAAATACAAAAAATTAGCTGGGCATGGTGGCACGTGCCTGTAATCCCAGCTGCTCAGGAGGCTGAGGCAGGAGAATTGCCTGAACCCAGGAGGCGGAGGTTGCGGTGAGCTGAGATCGCGCCATTGCACTCCAACCTGGGTAACAAGAGTGAAACTCCGTCTCAAAAAAAAAAAAAAGAATTTATTTCAGAAGCAAAGCACCAGTTGTGCTTTGGAAGATTCTGTTGCTGGTACATGATTCTCTAAGACGCTCTGGTAAAAATCAATGACTCAGAAGTTCCCAGAAGATCCCTAGCACCATCCTAGGCCATGAGGTCCCAAGTCACTGACACTCAGTAGTTGTTATTTCAGGCAAGTTCTCAGCATTAGGGACCCCAGCAGTCCATTCGCATTGTAACCCAGGGTAAAGTGGATGCTAAATTTGACGGCCCAGTGCATTTATTCTCTGTACCACTTATTTTGTGCCTGGACACTTAAGCTTTCATATTCAATGAGTTATTTTCATGCAACCTTGTCCTTACTTATATTCCTTCAAAGCAGTACTGGGACTACCTTGGGAACCTTACCTAGCACTGGTCTTACTTCACACATCATGCATGTTTTGTAAATATGTGATTGGTTGGTTTCTATACATTGGTAGGAACCACTGACTCTTAAAGATGTGCTCTACGTGAAAGGTCAGAAGCGAACAAGACTGTTCTAGGAATTATTTTTCTATTAAATATTGAACATATTATTAAACATCTTTCTTAAAGATGGCTTGAAATAAGAAACTCACTGGTGAGGAATTACATGTCGATTTCCTAGCAGGATGAGCAGTCAGCTCCTTTCTAGCAAGCTCTGGCTTCAAACTCCATTAGCCAAAAAGCTGAGCCCGCAAAGTGGAGGTGCCATTGCAAAAAGAAGCAGAGTGGTACAAGAATCTGACCCCAACATGACCATGTCCTCCTATCTTCTTCATGTTCATCCTTCTGAATTCACAAAACTGAGTGAGTACAATCTGGAACCATTTCCAAGGTTTGGGAAGGGGTTAAAAAAAAAAGCTCAAGGTGGGCACAGGTGACTCAGAAGAGATCTCATCAGTCAGCATGCAAAGCCAAAATAAACCCTGGAGGGAGGGTGAGGGGGAACAGATGGCCAGTGGGCAGTGGGCAGAGCTGGGGGATTCAGAACCATGGCCCTTTGGATGACATTCCACCATGGGAGATGCCTCTGTGTAGGAGGTGATGTCCATTTCACCAGATGGCCAGCTCATCTCCTGGAGTCTTAGCCACCAGGCAAGCTTGGGGACTTATAAGAATTTTATCTTATCTGAAACAGAAAACTAACAGAGGACAAAAACTGCATCTACTGCTGCCCCTGGGATTAATGAGAACAGAATCCTCAAGAGAACATTTGATTTATTTTCTAGCAGTTCTTCTTTGGTTGCCTGGCAATAAACCAGCAAAATTTAGAATAGAGGAAAAAAGTGTTCCTCTTCTTTCCCCACCAAAACACAAAAATCTCAAGACATTATAAACACTAACTGGGCCAGGTGTGGTGACTCACACCTGTAATCCCAGCACTTTGGGAAGCTGAGGCAGGTGGATCACCTGAGGTCAAGAGTTGGAGATCAGCCTAGCCAACATGATGAAACCCTATCTCTACTAAAAAGACAAAAATTAGCCAGGCATGATGGTGCACACCTGTAATCCCAGCTACCTAGGAGGCTGAGTCAGGAGACTCACTTGAACCTGGAGGTGGATGCTGCAGTAAGCAGAGATTGCACCACTGCACTCCAGCCTAGGCAACAGAGCAAGACTCTGTCTCAAAACTAAACAAAATGAAAAAAAAAGCACTAACTGGAGTGGAAGGAGGCAAAAATTCCTAAAAGAAGAGACAATTACGTGACATAACTAATTATTAAGTCTTTTTAAGACTTTATATGAAACCCAAAAATTGCCATAATTTTAGGAACATGAATCCTAAGATTCAGAAGTCATGATGGATTATGGTTACAAATGTATTTGTAAAAGGCATGTACACACAAAAAACAAAAGATGAAGGAAAGGTATCAATCCTATTAATGGTTGTGTTAGACTCTTGGGGCTATGGGCAATTTTTCTTCTTCTAGCCAGGTTATGAATAGAAGACAAGTGAGTGATAATGTGGTAGCGAGTATTGCAGAGCTCTATCCATGGGGAAGGACTGGTGCTTTGTTTCCCTGCTTGCTTGTTTTTACCTTCCAAGCCATTACCTACAAAATCATCCTTCTATTACAGTTCATGGCATCTGCCCTTACTGTAAGAGTTCATTCACACCCAAACTAGACTAGTTCCTGCTCTATGACACAGATCCACGGAATGACCCACCAATGTCTAATTGCCATAAAGTTTCCAAGCTTTTAGTTCCTGTACTCAGTTTACCACAGACTGGTTATAAGCAATGTGGATCAGTAACACTGTTATAGAGTGGAGGCAGACCTGATGTTACTTTTTTTATATATTTTTTTGAACAATATGAACATATGATATTATTATTTAACAGCCAACCTCCAGGCCTGGTGTGGTGGCTCACATCTGTAATCCCAGCACTTTGGGAGGCTGAGGCAGGTGGATCACTTGAGGTCAGGAGTTCAAGAGCAGCCTGGCCAACATGGCAAAACCCCATCTCTACTAAAAATACAAAAATTAGATGGGCGTGGTGGCAGACACCTGTAATCCCAACTACTTGGGAGGCTGTGGCAGGAGAACTGCTTGAATCCAGGAGACAGAGATTGCAGTGAGCTGAGACTGTGCCACTGCACTCCAGCCTGGGTGACAAAGACTCCATCTCAAAAAAAAAAAAAAAAAAATTGCCAACCACCAAATTGGAACTTTCAGTGTTCCAACCTGATTTTAAAAAAGCAAAAACAAAAACTGTATGACTTTTCCTCCTTTCAAAAATTTCCTTTATTATTATTAAAAGATTACCTTGTAATAAAATTTTTAAATAGAAGAAAAATGTTTTCACTTTTAAAGAAATTAAGATAAAATTTAGGAAATAGGGGCCCAAAGTGGCTCCAGCCAAATGTCCTGGCGCTTGCAAAGGCGAGGCCATGAGTTCAAGGCCAACTTGAGCTTATAAGCTCAGAGTGAGTGGCAAAAAAAAAAATTAGGAAATAGAGGTAAGCTTAAAACAAGCATTAATTCATTTTTGGAATTTTTCTTTTTGACAGAGTCTCATTTCATCACCCAGGCTGGAGTGCAATGGCACAATCTTAGCTCACTGCAACCTCTGCCTCCCAGGTTCGAATGATTCTCCTGCCTCAACCTCCTGAGTAGCTAGAACTATAGGTGTGTACCACCATGCCTTGCTAATTTTTGTATTTTCAGTAGAGACAGGGTTTCATCATGTTGGCTGGACTGGTCTAGAACTGCTGACCTCAGGTGATCCACCTGCCTCAACCTTCCAAAGTGCTAGCTACTACGCCCAGCCATTTTTTGGAAGCTTTTTAAATGAAAGAGGAAAAAAAAGAAAGTTAGTGCTATTGATAAGTTAAAGGGAACAGAAGAGTAAGTTCAGCTGAGTCCCTTCACTCCACTTACTTTATTTATTTATTTATTTATTTTTTTTTTTGAGACGGAGTTTCGCTCTTGTTACCCAGGCTGGAGTGCAATGGCACAATCTCGGCTCACCACAACCTCCACTTCCTGGGTCCAGGCAATTCTCCTGCCCCAGCCTCCTGAGTAGCTGGGATTACAGGCACGCGCCACCATGCCCAGCTAATTTTTTGTATCTTTGGTAGAGACGGGGTTTCACCATGTTAATCAAGATGGTCTCGATCTCTTGACCTCGTGATCCACCCGCCTCAGCCTCCCAAAGTGCTGGGATTACAGGCGTGAGCCACCGCGCCCGGCCACTCCACTTACTTTAGGCTGTGTCCTAGTTACCCAATGCAATGAGAAGGATCCTGGACCCTGTGAAGTCAAACTTTCTCCATTCAACCCCTATTCAAGGTCCTCCTTCCAATTAACCCAACTCATCAGAAATTCTACCAGCATCATCCATATTAATCTCTTCCTCTCACAGTACTTCGGTAAATATTGTAGTAATCTGTTTCTTTTAGTTGTGTGTTTACACGTCACTATTTTTATCGTAGTTCTCCATCTTCTCGTGGACATTTTTCTGGCAAAAGGGATTCAAGCAGCATCTGAGAGAGACCCACAGCGAAGCTCCTGCAACTCCAGTAGCCTTCTTCAATAAAGGGAAAGGTGGGGCTCCAATGGTCTGATGGTCCTGTCATAGGACACGCTTCATGCAAAGGTAATTACACTTCCTAATGCCCAGAACACTGGTGCTATCACCTTAAGCTGCTCTAGGTGAGGTCTTCAGGCTACCTGATCCCGTAATAACTAGCAAGACACCACGCCAGGGATAGTAAGATATGAGGAATTTTACTTGTATTCCTATGGGGAAAGAAAAAATACAATCAATTCCTTCCAGTTAACCTCAAACCTGACCCCAAATAAATCAGAAAGTCACAACAATAACAACAGAGAAACTGCACTTTCCACGCACCGTCAGGACCTGAAACTGCAGGAAACTATCAGACCTTCCGCCCTCCGTGCTGTGTATGGCTAAGAGATGTCAAGGTGACTTTGAAAATAACACTAACTTTTTTGCCAAGCAGAATACAGCAGACTACAATCCACTTGAAGTACAATTGAGTCCAATATAATCAGAATTTACTACATAGAGGAAAAAAAAAAATCTTGAGGTAACAACCATTTGTCTACCAAAACTATAAGAAGTTGAAAACAGCTGTTTTTTTCACCCTAGCAGTCAGCCAATGAGAAAACATAAACCGGGCGCAGTGACTCACACCTGTAATCCCAGCACTTTGGGAGGCTGAGGTGGATGGATCATGAGGTCAGAAGTTTGAGACCAGCCTGGCCAACACAGTGAAACCTCATCTCTACTAAAAATACAAAAAAAAAAAAAAGGCCGGCGCAGTGGCTCACGCCTATAATCCCAGCACTTTGGGAGGCCGAGGCGGGTGGATCTGGTCAACGAGGTGAAACCCTGTCTCTACTAAAAATACAAAAATTAGCTGGGCATGGTGGTGCATGCCTGTAATCCCAGCTACTCGGGAAGCTGAGGCAGGAGAATTGCTTGAAACCAGAAAGCGGGGATTGCGGTGAGCCGAGATCACGCCATTGCACTCCAGTCCGGGTAACAACAGCGAAACTCCATCTCAAAAAAAAAAAAGAAAAAAATACAAAAATTAGCCGGGCATGGTGGCATGTGCCTGTAGTCCCAGCTACTCAGGAGGCTGAGGCAGGACAATAGCTTGAACCCAGGAGGTGGAGGTTGTGATGAACCGAGATCACACCACTGCACTCCAGCCTGGCAAGAGAGAGAGACTCTGTCTCAAAAAAAAAGAAAGAAAGAAATATGTTACATTTTCTCCTCACTCATGTAACCAAATACCACCTGTTCCCCAAAAACTTAAGGGAATAAAAAATAAGAATAAAAGCTTCTTTCTAAATTTAAAAAAAAAAAAGAAAATACATTACATTCTCTCATCAATACATAGATTAAAGAGAGTTCCAGAAATATCCTGGGAAATGAGAAGAAAAAAAGAAAATAATTTTCACATTTACCCTGTGGCTGTTCAAATCTTAGCACCTTTTTCCTGAGATGGCACCCAACCGACTAACAGAGTTAAGCACATTATAAACCTTACATAAATGTTAGCTATTATTATTGCTAGGGACAGAAGGAAGTCATTCATATAATCAACCAAGACTTATTGAGCACTTACTGTGTACCAGAGACTGCTCTAGGCAGTGAACAAAACAGATTAAGTTCCTGCCCTGATAGAGTTGACATTATAGTCATTTGAACCTAGGTTTCCTTATCTCAAAAGCCTGTTGCTGTTAAAAGCAGGGATTGCAAATTCAAATACCAAAGGGGCCAAGTAGATTAAAGAAATGAGTTGGGTCAGATAACAGCTGGCTGTTCACCAAACCTGTTACCTCCTCTTTCTGGGCCCACTCTAAGATTACATGTCCCAGCCTCTCCCTGCAGGTCAGTATGGCCAAGTGACGGAGCACTAATCCGGAATGTGCGCAGAATGCTACACGTCACTTAGAGACTCGTTCCTCTCTCTGTCTGCTTCCATCTGCTGCATGCAGACAAGGAGGGCAGCCTTGGGAGCCACAGACTGAATATGGCAAAGCCACAAAATGGAAGGACCCTGGGTCCCCGAATCACCACTTTAAAGAGAGCTCTCTGCCCATTAGGAACACTCATTTGTCTTTATGTGAGTGAGAAACTTCTCTGGCTCTAAGCCATTGTAGATTTGGGGGTTGTTTTGTTGCCACAGTTAGCACATTGCAGCCAATATGAGAGTGAAATGGGACAAACGGGAGCTGTGACAGATGCCCCGTCTAAAAGAGGCACCACTACTAAGCGTCAGCTGAGTGTGGTCATCCAGAAATATAGGACCAGTATGGTTGAGCTTCTGACTATTTCAAGAGAATCTAGAAATCCTGATTTTTTTATGGAAAAGCTCTTGATTTTTAAGTAATATTTCAATTTGTTTGACAAGCATGCAATTATTTCTTTATTTATTTATTTTTGAGTTTGAGTTAGGGTCTGGCTCTGTTGCCCAGGCTGGGCTAGAGTGGCACAATCTCAGCTCACTGCAGCCTTGGCTTCCTGGGCTCAAGTGATCCTCCCACCTCAGCATCCCAAGTAGCTAGGACTACAGGTGCACGCCACTACACCAAACTAATTTTTTTTTTTTTTGGTAGAGAGGAGGCCTTGCCATGTTGCCCAGTCTGGTTTCAAATTTCAGGGTTCAAGTGATCCTCCTGCCTCAGCCTCTCAAAGTGCTGGGATTACAGGTATCAGCCATTACACCCAGTCACAAGTGTTTAATTTTTAAAAACCCATCTGTGGACAAAAGTCAGTACCCTGGCAGGTGTGACTTGGGGCGATAAGTTCCCTCTGAGGGAGAAATGCTGACTTGTCATCAGCCATGGGTAGCAATGTTCAATAAACTGCATAGGCACAGGTCTCATCCTCAAGAGAGAGCTGAGAGTTTTCTGCACCAACCGTACATAAGTGGTTGTTAAATCCATGAGTCTGAATGAGGCTACGCTGGGAAATCTATAGAGTCACAGAGCAAAGGGGATTGGATACCATTTTGCCCCAGGATTTAGCAGTCAGGCAAGCACTAGCGACTAATAGCATCCCTTTTCTGTTCCATGAAGGATGGAAAGGGAGTCAGTTAAGGAGCAAAGGAGACAAAGAAATGGAGGCAGTGAAAACGGGAGGACAGAGTGGGTCAAGAGCTGGAGGCACAGAGGATGTTAATTAGTCACTATCACTGCCTGAGCCGTCACATAGGCCAGGGAGAAAAATCATAGGAGGAATCTGAAAATCTGTTTGAATTCATAATGCAAATTAGGGCTCTCCTAAAATTTGGAAGTTTCATGTTGTTGGTGTTCAATTTTCACTAGGATTCCAGAACACACCATCCATGCCTCCTTTTCATCCAACTCAATTGGATGAAGGCCAGGGAGAAAAATCATAGGAGGAATCTGAAAATCTGTTTGGATTCATAATGCAAATTAGGGCTCTCCTAAAATTTGGATGTTTCATGTTGTTGGTGTTTAATTTCCACTAGGGTTCCAGAACACACCATCCATGCCTCCTCTTCATCCAACTCAATTGGCTAGATAACTGAATGTCAAGGTCACTCTTCCACTTTAAACCATGCAATGGCTTCCCACTGCTCTGAACATAAAGGCCACACAGTCTGTCTCCTGGATGATTTTGGTCCTGCTACCTCTCCTTCCTCATTTACTCACTCTCCCCTCCACTCCTGCCCACCACCCACATGACCTTCTCTGTGGTTCAGGAAAGAATCACAGTCCTTCCCAACACAGAGGATAGTCCCCACTTCTCCATTTGCCCCAATCCCTACCTGGCTATCTCCTATTCCTCCTTCTATAATAGATGTTGTTTCAAATGTCAATTCCTCAGGAAAGCCTTCCCTAACCCTTGGCTTCCCCTCTGTTAGCTATCATTATTCATGGTAGTGGCTGACTAATGTCATAAATACGTATGTGGTTACCAATGAAAATAAGTATATAAAGGGGGAACCCAGTGCCTGCCACCCACAGGTGCCTAATAAATACTATCTGAATTAAAACATATAAGGAAACTCAATTTGGAAACAACAGACACCATTATTTAAGACTGCATGGTGTATCACAACTGCAGGGACACTAATTGTCTTGGAGTGATCTTTATTGTACATGGGGGCTAGACAGTCACTTTTATCTTTTGCTGCAGAACAAAGAAAACTGGAAATTTGGTTATTGTTTTTTTTTTTAACTGCATTATATAAAAACTAAACTATAGTGAAAAACAAAATCAAATCGTGGTTGCTTAGACTGGGTGAGGCAAGTGAGAAGAGAAGGAAACATCTGCACAAGGGTAAAAGAAAACTTATTGGGGTGGTCACGTGCTTTAACTTGACAAGGATTTGAGTTACACGTGTGTATATTTTTCAAAACTCAGAAATATGTACTTAAGAGTTTTGTATTTCATTGGATATAAAATTTATCTCAAAAAAGAGTCATAAACAAATACAGAAACCTAATCAATAATATGCATGCTAGGTATTTAAGGGTGCTAAAGTATTTAGGGGTGACATGTACCAACATCTGCAACTTACTCTGAATACATCAAAAATACGATGAATTGATGGATGGATAGTGAGACAGACAGACAGATGTATGATAAAGCAAAATGTTAATTGCACCATCTAGGTGGTACATTTAGGGGTGTTCACTATATAGTTCTTTCTACTTTTCTGTATGTTTGAAAATTTCATAAAATGTTGGGTGGGCAGGGAAGGAGGTACTGTGTAACTGATAATACATTTACATCGTAATCAGATCTTGTTTCAAATCCCAGCTCCACCACCTACAAGCAATGTGCCTCAGGCAAGTTGGTTTTTACATGGCCTCTCAATCTCAACTTCCTCCAAGCAAAATGGGCAAGAACTACCTGACAGTGTTGTCATGGGGACTCAACAAGATTACACCCTTGATCCGGTGACTAACACAATAATAGCTGTCTCATAATGTTAGTCTTAGTCTTCTTATTCAGAAGTCAACATTTTCACAAACTAGGACAAATCTTCAATAAAATGTGAAAGAAGAATCTTGTAAAATTTCTTCTCTTGCTACACCCCAAGGGAAATTAAAAGAATAAATTAATTGTACTATTTTTATAGGTAAAGACACTGACCTTCTATCAGTAGGACACAGGGAGTTCCACGTCTAAGGAGGGTGAGAGACCAACATTGTTGACACTTCCTCCCTGCATTTCCCAGTGGCCAACACGACCCGTTGTGAGAGCTGGCCAAGGTTAGCAACATCCTCACACCGGAGGAAAGACGGGGAACGTCGGCAGAATCTTAAGTAGCACGCTATAGGCAAGACTGCCGGTTTCCTTCCCAGATGTGAAAATGAAGAGCCAATCAGACAGGCCTTGAGATCTGCTAAGGCATCAGAAACGCCGTCAGAAGTGGTAGTCACATAACTGTCTTGGCTTTTAGCATAATTACATGAACTGAGAGAGATGGCCTTATGATCATAAACAAAAGCCTCCGAATTGAGACTAATACTGTGCATCCAACTGAAAGATGGCTGCCAGGCTACCACGTGGACTTTGCATTGCTAGGTTTGAAAGGTGAAGGAAAGGAGGCTGTTCATGATGACAGCAAAGGAGGAGGAGCTGCTGACATCTGGAAGCAAGGAAAAATTATATCTTTCCGTGCCAGGAAACCCAACCAATGCTCATTCAAGAATATTAGGCCTGACATCTTAAAATCAGTAAAAGGGTTAATTATATGTCACCAGTGAGACACCAGAATAAAAGGAAATTGCAATTCTTTAGAAGGCATCACTGTGTGCCTACTAGGTTGAACAGTTGGGACTATACACAGCGTTTGACGCTGTCTTAGAGTGCATGCAGCAAATCTGACTCCCACCCTCTCTCCCTTGAAATCTGATTCCCTTTTACATAATTATAAGCCCACCTAGTTGATTGTCCCATTAAGCCTAGATTTCAAACTCCTTGGAGACATGATGCAGTCACTGTGGAAGCATCCCTGCCTGTAGTGCATATATGGATAGGAGCACTGGTGTGCCAGGACCAGGTCATATCAGAGCTGAGCCAATTGAGCATTGCTTCCCAACTCCATCATCATGCTGGTAGCTTGAAATCAGCCATGGTGGGAATATTTATACCAGGAAAATTAACCAACACTATCAAGCAGGCCACCTGTCATTGTTATCTTTCATAAAACAAGCTTACCAACATGTGAAGTTGTCTTTTAGGGCTATGAAGGAGGAGACAAATGTTCAGAAGTTTGCCCTGCAAACTGACCTTATTCAAAACAGACCTCTACCAAGGCCATGGATAAAGGGGGATCAGGTTAAGAAGACATTTTTTTTTTTTGAGATGGAGTTTCGCTCTTGTTACCCAGGCTGGAGTGTAATGGCGTGATCTCGGCTCACCGCAACCTCCGCCTCCTGGGTTCAGGCAATTCTCCTGCCTCAGCCTCCTGAGTAGCTGGGATTACAGGCATGCGCCACCATGCCCAGCTAATTTTTTGTATTTTTAATAGAGACGGGGTTTCACCATGTTGACCAGGATGGTCTCGATCTCTTGACCTCGTGATCCACCCGTCTCGGCCTCCCAAAGTGCTGGGATTACAGGCGTGAGCCACTGCGCCCGGCAAGAAGACATTTTTATTCCATGTACTCCTCCTCCTCTGGCCTCTGCTGAACAGATGAGGGTAGATTCCCAGATTCCCTAACTCCACTGGGTTGGCCAGACTGCAGCAGCTTGATTCTTCCTCATGGAAATGTGGAACTGGGACAGAGACTTGACTGTGGGCATTTACACTGAAGAGCCATGCCCACTCCAGCTGCAGTGAGCATCACAGCAGGTGAAAAGCCCGATGCAAGGTTTAGTGTTGGGAGAACCAAGCAGTTATGGGTAAGCAGAAAAAGCCAGTCTGCAGGAAGGGGCAGAAGGATGAACCAGGCCATAGGAAGAAGAGGCACTGGGCCCAGCAGATGCACAGCCAGTCTAAGCATATGCACCTTAGCCTGTTAATGTCCTGGAAGGCAATACCATGAAGCAGAGGGCGGGCTCTGGAATCAAACTGCCTGGGTTCCCATCTCTACTCTGATGGTTAACTAGTAGACACTGAACAAGTAACTGTTAAGTTATTCTTTGCCTCAGTTCCCTCTTCTGAAACATGTGGATAACAGCAGAACCTACTTCATAGGATTGGTATGAGAATCAAATGAGCTGATACAACAGTAAATGTTTAAAAGTATTAGTTATTTCTATCAATTAATTATCACATCCACGTGGCCTGGTTATATTTCATTCCTATTACAAATATGTCACCTGGGATTCCCCCGTGGCCTGAGGCCCCATACTTGGGCTAGTTTCAGTTGTGTAGTTAGGTGATCTGAGCCCTGAATCATAGAATAATTCGCGAATCCCTGGACCACTGTGCGACCTTTAGGAATCACTTCCTCAGCCCTCTCTTAGGAGGAGTGTGAGATTCAAATAGGAAAAGAAACTGAAAGCTTCGACAACTGTGAACTGTCGTACCAAACTCTGGGGACTGTTATCCCTGCAGGGAAAAGTAAAGATACTACATTGGCCACAAGAATGGAAGACACTTGTTTAAAATGTGTTTCTTGCTGGACGAGAAACTAGAGAAATATTCTGTACCCTACTGGAAAAAAGGTTCCGTTTCTGTAGGGTTCACCAGCTTGATTCATATGTTCATCTCCAGTACTAATAAGACAACAACAGAAAGCTGCCAAAGACAGTTCTGGGATGCTGATTTTTTAATACACTTTAGCCCAGCTTAATTATATCCAAAATAATGCCGGAAGACTGATCCTCCCATTCTTTTCAAAACCAAGACTTCTTCATTGATAATGAAGGATAAGATCTGGAGATATTTTTATTCATCCCTTTTCAACAAGAACTTATAAGCCACACTGTGAATTTCAACACATTTTCTTCTCACGCTTCCCATTTTTCTTCAGCCTTCCTGGGTTTGCTGTTGACATCTGATAAATAAAAAGGCGAGTGACAGGACAGGAGCATTCATTATTAGGGACAGAGGTAGGCAGACAGGTCTGAGAGTCCCAGTTTCATTCTAGATACTTCATGCCATATTTCACGCGGTAAGACTGAAGGTAGAGGTATTCTAGGCTTTCCCATTTACTGGAACTGCATAAATACCAAAGCCATTTTGTGCATCTGACGTCAGGAGGTTTTATTTCCGGCTAAGAATAGATTTAACATATAAATCTCAATCTAAATCGAATTCACCTCTCGTGGTTAGGACACTTGGGCAAAGCTGCGCCTGAGTGAATAGGAGGCAGGTGCAGCAGCAACCTTCGCCTATGCTTGAGGCGGCTACTTGGCCTTATTTATATCTACAGGATTGGTTAAAACACAAGTTTGTCCCCATTCTACATGGTGTTTAAAAAGGCCCATGATTTCTCTTAAATGTCTGTGGAAGCATCACCCAGGGAAGAAAGCCAAGGAGTGAAGGAAAATGGGCAGAACCGTCTAAGGAGATATTTTAACTCAGGTTTGAATCTGAACTGTGCTGTTAAAGTTATTCTCTTTTATAATAAAAGGCCTTTCCCTGTTTCTAACAGAAGTTCAAGTTCTCTCATGACACTATTTAGTTAGCATGGAAAGAGGGTCATAATATAGCGTTAAGGGAAAAAAGCAAGTTGCTACATATTATACCCTTTATATCAGAAATAAAAAATAAATAAATAAGTGAGGTGGCTGGGCGTGGTGGCTCATGCTTGTAATCCCAGCACTTTGGGAGGCTGAGGTGGGCAGATCACCTGAGGTCAGGAGTTCGAGACCAGCCTGACCAACATGGAGAAACCCTCTCTCTACTAAAAATACAAAATTAGCCAGGTGTGGTGGTACATGCCTGTAATCCCAGCTACTCAGGAGGCTGAGGCAGAAGAATCGCTTGAACCCAGGAGGCAGAGGTTGCAGTGAGCTGAGATTGCACCATTGCACTCCAGCCTGGGCAACAAGAGCAGAACTCCATCTCAAAAAAAAAAAGTGAGACTACATCTATGGATATAAATATTTGTATGAAGAGGTCTGGAAGGATCCATCATACTTGCTTAACAGCACAACTCTAGAGAATAGTAAGGTGATATGGTTTGGCTGTGTCTCCACCCAAATCACACCTTGAATTGCAGTTCCCATAATCCCCACGTATCATGGAAGGGACTCAGTGGGAAGTAATTGAATCACAGGGACAGTTACCCCCATGCCAGTCGTGTGATAGTGAGTTCTCACAAGATCTGATGGTTTTATAAGGAATCTCCCCACCTCACTCGGCACTTCTCTTTCCTGCCATCATGTGAGGAAGGATGTGTTTGCTTCCCCTTCCATCATAATTGTAACTTTCCGGAGGCCCCCCAAGCCATGCGGAACTAACTATGAGTCAATTAAATTTATTTCCTTTATAAATTACTCAGTCTCAGGCAGTCCTTTATATTAGTGTGAGAGTGGACTAATACACAAGGCCAAGAGGGCCTTTTTCAATTTACTGTACCTACTTCAGTATTGCTTGAATTTAATAAGGTATATATTACTTTCATAATTGTTTTAAAGCCAATGAAGACTGAAGATAGGCCTATATTTATCTGCGCCTCACACTGGAACTATGACAGCAAGCTGTGGGAAACCTCTTCCCTTTTCAGAATGAAAATCCTTGGCTGGGCTTGGCTGCTAATGCAGGAAGAAGCAGGAAATGCAGATGGTGGAACTCCACCAAAACATCTGCTTGTGGCTCATGAAGACACAGACAGGGGATGGGGGAAGAAGGGAAGATCTTGAGGCTCTTATCCACAGATGAGAAAAGAAAAGCCCTGAAAAGTGAAATGATTTGAAAAATAACAGCCAGGGGTGACCTCAGTCTCCTGAATGCATCCAATGCAATTTTCCCTCACCCAGGCTGTGTTCCTAGACCTTAAACCAAAGTAGTGTCTGCTGATAGCTCTGAGAAGGAGAAAATGGGCCAGGCATGGTAGTTCACATCTGTAATTCCACCACTTCAGGAGGCCAAGGCAGGCGGATCAACTGAAGTCAGGAGTTCAAGAGCAGCCTGGCCAACATGGTGAAACCCCGTCTCTACTAAAAATACAAAAATTTGCCAGGGATGGTGGTGCATGCCTGTAGTCCCAGCTACTTGGGAGGCTGAGGCAGGAGAATCACTTGAACCTAGGAGGTGGAGGTTGCAGTGAGCCAAAGTTGTGCCACTGCACTCCAGCTTGGGCAACAGAGCAAGATTCCATCTCAAAACAAAACAAAAAAAAAAAAGAGAATGAGAAAATGAACTAGAGGTAACTGATAGTTTTTATTTCACTAAAGAAATTCTTGTGGGATCTTCAATATCATTTGTAAGCCCATGGGCCTTAAAGGAGAAACAGTTCTACACAATCACATCTATAAAGCAGAAGTGGAAATACTTCCCTATTATTTTATTTTATTTATTTTTTATTTTTGAGACAGAGTCTTGCTCTGTCACCCAGGCTGGAGTACAGTGGCGCAATCCTGGCTCACTGCAACCTCTGCTTCCTGGGTTCAAATGATTCTGGGCATGCCTATAGTCCCAGCTTTGGCCTCCCAAGTAGCTGGGACTATAGGCATGCACCACCATACCTGGCTAATTTTTATTTTAGTAGAGACGGGGTTTCATCATGTTGACCAGGCTGGTCTCAAACTCCTGACCTCAGGTAATCTGCCTGTCTTGGCCTCCCAAAGTGCTGAGATTACAGACATCAGCCACTGCACCCGGCCAGGAATTTCTTTAGTTTGTAAAAAGTTGTTTTTTTAGTTTGTAAAAGGTTGTTTTTTCACAAACTAAAGAAAACCCCTATGATCATCTCAATAGACACAGAAAAAGCATTTGCCAAAATTGATAACCATTCATGCTAAAAATCCGCAGCAAATTTGCTAGAGAAGGGAACTTCCTCATCCTGATAAAGGGTCCCTATGAAACAAAATCAAAACTACAGTCAACATCATACTTAATAGAGAAAGACTGATATTTTCCTCCAATGCCAGCATCAAGGCAAGGATGTCCACTATCCCTATTTCTATTCAGCAAAGTACTACAAGTTCTAGCCAGTGCAATAAGGCAAGAAAAAATAAATAAAAGGTTTACAGATTTGAAAGAAAGAGAAGTGTCTTTATTCACAGATAACATGATTTTCTATTTAGAAAAATCCAACAATGCTATAAAAAGCTACTAGAACTAAATGAATTTAGAAGGGGTCACATGATATAAGGTTTTTTTTAATCATATTTCTATATACTAACAAAGATAATTTTATATTGCTGCTTGCCAAAGCACTGAAAAACATGAAAAATGTAGTATGTACAAATTTTTTTGTTGAAAACTATAAAACATTGATGAGAGAAAACAAAGAATACCTAAGTAAATGGAGATGGATATAGTCATGATTTTTTAAAAAATCAATACTGTTAAGATTGATTAACTCTAATCAGTCTAGATTCAAAGAAATTTCAATCAAAAATCCATCAGGTTTTTTAAATAGAAATTGACAAGAAGATACTAAAATCTGTATAGAAAGCATAAGACCTAGAATAGCCAAAAAGATTTTTTAAAAGAATAAAGAACGCTCACACTATCTGATTTCAAGACTTACTACAGAACTAAAGCAGTGGAACTCAATCAGAGCCAATTTTACACCCCAGGGGGACATGTAGCAATGTCTGGAAACATTTTTGGTTGTCACGACTGAGAATGAGGGGAGTTACTGACATCTACCAGGCAGTCAGAAATACTGCTAAACTTCTAATGCACAGGACAGGCATTCACAACAAAGAACCGTTGAGTCCAAATGTTAATAATGCTGACGTTAAGAAACTCTGAACTAGAGAAATCAAGACAGTGCTGCACTGGCATAGAGAGAGAAGTACAGATCAGTAGAACAGGCTGGAATCCAGAAACAAACCCAGTCATACATGGTGCCAAGGTAAGTCAACAGAGCAAGGATAGTCTTTTCAATAAATGGTGCTAGAACAATCAAATATCCACATTTTAAAAAATAACCTTGACTCTTACTTTCCACCATACAAATATTAACATGAAATGGATCACAGACCTAAAAGTAAAAATAATAACTCAAAACTTCTAGAAGAAATCATAGATATTTGTGACCTTAGCACACATTAGGCAATTTCTGTGCTAGGACACAAAAAGCACAAATCTTAAATTGAAAAGTTGATAGAGTTAATCTAAACGTAAAACTTCTCTCCTTTAAAAAAATGTAAATAAAATGAAAAGACAAGCCACAGACCGTGAGAACATATTTGCAAAACGCCTATCTGATTTAAAAAAAAAATTGTATCCAGACTATACAAAGAAAGCTCAAAACTCAGTAAAAAGAAAGCAATCTAACTCTTTTTAATGGGCAAAATAACTTGACACTTCAAAGCAGAGATATAGATGGCAAGTAAGAACATGAAAAGATAATAATAAAATTATTAGTAATTAGAGAAATGTAAACTAAAACTGGAATGAGATACACTAAACAACTATTAGAATGGCTAACGTCTAAATTAAAAGGGAAAAAAAGCTGACAATACCAAGTGCCAGTTAGGATACAGAGGAACAACCAGAACTCTCATACATTGCTAATGGGAATGCAAAACTGTACAGCTACTTTGAAAAAGAGTTTGGCAGTTTCTTACAAGGCAAAACACGTCCCTAACACATGACCCAGCAATCCCATTCCTAGGCATTTACCCAAAAGGAATGAAAACTGCCCGCAGAAAGACTTTCATGCCATAAACTGGAAACAACCCAGATGTCCATCAACTGCTGAATGAATAAGCAAACTGTGGTGCAATGGAATACTATTCTGCAATAAAAAGAATGGAATTAGTGATCTATGCAATGACATGGATAATTTTCAAGAGTATGATGCTAAGTGAAAGAAGCCAGACACAAAATGATATATACAGTACAATTCCATTTCTATGATCCCTCTGGGAAAGGCAAAACTACAGGGATGGAAAATTAATTGGTGGTTTTCAGGGACTGGGTGTGTCGAAGGAATGGATTAACTGCAAGGGGCAGGAGGGAACTTTCTGGGGTGACAGAAATGTTCTCTATCTGGATTGTGGTGGTGGACGCATGATTGCACACTTTTGTCAAAACTCATAATGCAGTACAGCTACAAAGGATGAATATCTCTGTATGTAAATTACACCTTAATAAACATGACTTTCAAAAAAGAAGAAAAAGCTGGTAGCTGATGAGTGTGTTCTCTTTGTACTGCATGACATTTTTGAAATCTGAATTAAATGGTGATATTTAAAAACAAAAAGATTCTAAATAAAGACTTGGCCTTTGTTGAGAAGTCAGAACTGCGGCACCTCGAGCCTCAGTCCCATGCAGGCTACCACTCAGCAGTGGCTGCCTCTTTGGGCAATGCAGGCACCTGCCGTCCCGCCACATCCCCCAACCTGACCCAATACATGGACGTACTTTACCCACCTGTCATTGCACCTGCCCGGGTAAGAGTTTCTTGTCCTGGACTACAGGCTGCCTAAGGCAGGGTCCAGGCCTGACCTGTTCTCACTATACCCCCAGCATCTAGTGAAGGGCATGGCACACACTGGGTGCTTGATAAACACTGCTGCATCGATATGACTCAGCTGCCACCCTCCCACCAGCTCCTAAAACTGACATTTACAACACCCAGATTGCTAACTGCTCCTTTGGTCCTGAAGTCCCCAGAGAGAGTCACCATCCATGGCAGGCATCCCATGATCCAGAATAATGTGTCCCTCTGTGTGTTTAGAAATCCCCTCTAATATGTTGTCAAGCAACGAAAATGTTTTAAGGTCATTCCAACTATTCATTTTTGTCTGGAGAAGAGTGGAGTTTTTGTTTGCCTAAAAAAGAAAAAAGAAAGAAAACCACAATACGGGCTTGAAGGTTAATGAAAACGAAAAGGGAAGTGTGCACATTCATCTGAATATTCTCAGATCACATTCCAGTAATTTGAGACTTGAGCTAAGTAAGCTTCTGAGAGATTCTCTGGTCGTCATCAGAATTTCAGGATCTTGAAGTTTCCATGGTGGTGGTCAGTTTGAGGGAAGGCTGTGGGTCAGCAAGGGAATATCTAACTTCTGGTTTGTGCCAGTATTAAAAGTACAGTAATACTGTACATTCCAACTAAAGTACCAAGTCATCACCATGGCCAGTAAGTCCTATAGGATCCAGCCCCATCTCTCTCTTCAACAGCATTCTCACTACTCTCCCTTAGCTCAATCAATTCTACACTGGTATTTCTGCTGTTGCTCAAATAACCCAAGCACAATCTCGGCTCAAGGCAAAGGCCTTGAGCTTTTTCCCACAGCCTGGAATATTCTCTCCCCAGTACAGTAACACTGTACTTTTCCAAGGACAAGTGACACTACTTTTAATATTTAATACACTTTCTTCTCTTCCTACCTCCTTATTTTCTCTACCTCTTGCTTGTCTCCCTTCTCCCCGAACCCCCAAATGCTGTAGTATCCCAGCCCCTCAGAGCCCTTCAGCCCCCCAAGGAGGGCCTGGGGAAGCCCCAGGGCAGGAAGAGGGTGCCAGGGACTTCTCCCTACAGCACCCTGTGCTCTGGCCCCAAGATCATCTTCTTTACTTTGTGGGGGTGGGAAGAATGAGATAGGAAGCAAGATTTGTGACATCTTGTAAGAATCTTTGAAGTACTAGTCATATTGAGAGTGAAAAATTCAAAATATATTTTATTGAGCCATCTATATCTGGGGGAGAAACACCAAACCAAACACTCTGGTCCTATGTCTTTCATGTTTAAAAATGAGAAAGTGTGAACATATATAATTATATCTCTTTTTTTTTTTTGAGACAGAGTTTCGCTCGTTACCCAGGCTGGAATGCAATGGCGCGATCTCGGCTCACTGCAACCTCCGCCTCCTGGGTTCAGGCAATTCTCCTCCTCAGCCTCCTGAGTAGCTGGGATTACAGGCATGTGCCACCGTACCCAGCTAATTTTTTGTATATTTAGTAGAGATGGGGTTTCACCATGTTAACCAGGATAGTCTTGATCTCTTGACCTCGTGATCCGCCCACCTCAGCCTCCCAAAGTGCTGGGATTACAGGCTTGAGCCACCATGCCCGGCCAATTACATCTCATTTTAACCCTCCCTTGCCCCACCTCCCCTGTGACTCTGCCTTTCTCTAGAGAAAATACTTTGGAAGAATTGTCTTACGTGCTGCCTCCAAGCCGTGTTTTTCCTTTCTCTCTTGAACCCTCTGCAGTTAGACTTTTATCCCCATCACTCTCAGAGCCACTGACAACCTTCACATCCCCAAACCCAACATGCATTGCTGGTGCCATCTAACTCCACTCTTAGCAGCATCTGTCCAAGCTGATCACGCCCTCCTCCTTGATTGCTTTCTTCTCTTGGCTCCCAGGACACCTATATGCTTTCTTCTCTTTCTACTGCCTTATTGTTTTTTTTTTTTTAATCTATCTCTTGCTGGTCCCCTTCTCCCTGAACCCCTGAACACTGTTGTAATCCCAGGCGCATTGCTCAGATCTCCCTCCCTCTTCTCCATATTCACTCTCTAGGTTTCTTATTCACCTCCATTCTGATGGCTCCCAAATTTATACCTTAGGACCTGTTATCACCCTAGAATTCCAGACTACTTCGTTCCACTGGCAACCTGACATCTCCACTTGATTAAACATTTCAAGCTTTACATACCCCAAATGAACTCTTTATTTCTTACCCCAAACCTGAACTGTCTGCAACCTTTCCCGCTCAATTAATGGCAATTTCATCTTTTGAGGTGCTTGAGTCAAGGACCTTGGAGACCTATCAATTCCTCTCTTTCTCTCCCACCCTTTTAATCCACCAGATAATTCTGGTAGCTCTATCTTCAAAACATATTCAAAATATAACCACTTCTCACCACTTCTGCTACCACCCTGTCTAAGCCATCTTCATCTGCAGATTGATTTCAGCAACAGCTTCCTTCCTGATGTCTGGCTTCCATACTTGACCTTACAGACTTTTCTCCCCACAGCAGCCAGGGGGATTCTTTTAAAGCTGAAGCTGGATTATGTCACCTCTTGTTTGGATGCTCCAATGGCTGACCATCTAATTCCAACTAAAGTACCAAGTCATCACCATGGCCAGTAAGTCCTATAGGATCCAGCCCCATCCCTCTCTTCAACAGCATTCTCACTACTTAGCTCAATCAATTCTACACTGGTATTTCTGCTGTTCCTCAAATAACCCAAGTGCAATCTCGACTCAAGGCCTTTGCCTTGAGCTCTTTCCCACAGTCTGGAATATTCTCTCCCCAGATTTCCACTGTTAGGTCTACTCAATGTCATCTCCTCCTCCCCTCACCGCTCCATCTAGACAAGTACATGTGTAAAGGGGCCATCCCCTACCCTGATTTATTTTTCTTCATCGAACTTACCATCACCCAACCTACAGGTATTTGCTTATTGTCACTTCTTTCTCAAAATGGGGACCGTGAATTTGCATTGTCAGCATTACTCAAGTGCTTGTTAACAACGCAGACTCTCAGGCCTTATTTCAGACCTACCGAACCAGAATCCACATTTTAACAAGATCTTCAAATGACTGGTAAGCACAGACAAGTTTGGACGGCACAGTGCTCAATATTCCAAGGTAACAGTAATGAACAAAAACAAGCCCCGTTCTCTCTAATCCCGGTGAGAACAGGGCTTGTTTTTGAATGAATGAATGAATGAATGAATGAATGAACAAATGACCTTGAACCTGTTCTAAACTCGACTGCAAGTTGAAGATGGGTACAAGGAGGTTGGGGAGGCGCACGGAGGACGTCCCAGGTCAAAACTATCTCCCCCCACACTGTGTTTTAAATTAGAAATTCTTTGGTATCAATTCAACAAGAAGAGCTAAGTATCCTAAATACATATGCACCCAATGCAGGGGCACCCAGATTCATCAAATTCTTAGAGACCTACAAAGTTCTTTGAGACCTACAAAGAGACTTAGACTCACACACAATAATAGTGGGACACTTTAACACCCCACTGATGATATTAGATAGATCATCAAGACAGAAAATTAACAGAAGTATTCAGGACCTGAACTCAGCTGTGGATCAAGTGGACCTGATAGATATCCACAGAACTCTCCACCCCAAAACAACAGAATATACATTCTTCTCATCACCATACGGCACTTGCGCTAAAATTGATAGTGTAATCAGAAGAAATTATTTTGTATCAGCAAAACCTTATCTTGAAATGCAAATATATTCCCTTAATAAAGCACATTCACAACTTACTGTGAATTATTTAAATGAGACAGTATTCTAACATCTAACAGAATCAGCAAAACGGGGGGAACAGGAGTATAGAGACTGAAAATTTAATAAATTCCTAATCTGTGCTGGGTATTGTAACAGGAAAAAGGCAAATGAAGGTAAATCAGGAACTAAGAGGTTGGAGGGAGAAGCTCGCAACTCCTTAGAGCCCTTCAGCCGGCAGAGGACAGCCTGGGGAAGCCCCAGCATGGGGAGAGGATGCTGGGGACTCCTCCCTACAGTGCTCTGTGCTCTGACCACAAATAACCCTTTACTTTTCCTCGGCCAGAAATGCCACCATCAACACTGCCAACCCCTACTCTTCCTTCAAGGTCCCCACTCCCCCAGAATTCACTGTTCCCTCTTGAGCTCTGATCACGTGGTACAGAGTGCAAGGGCCTTGACTACCCTCTTCTTGAGGGGCTTCTACAAACTGCCTTGTCCTTATTCACCTCCGTATCCCCTGCCCCTGCACAGGGTCAACATTCCATCTACTGCTGCCATTTTAAAAGAGCAGGTAGCATTTATTGAGCCTTTACTGTATACCAAGCACTGTTTTTAAACACTTTAGGTGCATTAACCATGTAATCCTCACAAGAACCCAATGAGATTGGAACTATGATTGTCCCCATTTTCCAGATGGGAGAACTGAGACCCAGTCACAATGAGTAGCTGCCCACAGATGAGCACTATTCCTGTACATAACAGGCACATAGTACATGCTTACTGACATGAACCGAATGGAAGCTCAGTAATTTAAAAGACAGTGAAGTCAAATTTGAGCTCTACCATTTTGCCTGGAGCCTGGATGGCCAAAGAGAATAGCGGGTGTCAGCACTCACTGCTACAAAGAAACTTCTTTCCCACACCAACCTCCCGCATCCAAAACAGAACTTACTGGTTGGAAACAAGACGGAAGACGGGATGGAAGTTAGGAGTCTGAGGGAGGGCAATGAAGATGACAACAGCCTTTTCTTTATATGGAAAAGAAAAGAAACTCTGATTCCTTTAGAATGTTCAAGCAAAAGAGGTTCGGGGCGGGGGCGGGGGGTGGTGGGGGTGGTGGGTGGAAGTAGGCTGGGAACACACTGCAGGGTCTCCAGGACGGGAAGGTGCTGAACAACTGCTGCAGAAGTTCCCAGAAACAAATCTGTTTGCCCATTTTTAACCAAGGCAAATGTCTGGCTTCGCCTTGCTTAAGTAACAAGAAAGAGCAGCCATGTAAATGACAGGTCTGTAGCAAGCCAGCACTTTGAGTAAGATCTCAAACAGCTCAGGGTCAGAGGCATTCTGCAGTGAGCCGCAGCACCACACCACAGCAAGTCCTCAGAAAAAGTGCCAACCTAGGTTGTTTGCCAAAGTCAAAGGTCCCCAGAAAGCGTCTTTCATTCTCCTGGCTCCCTCCTGACACCGCTTCTTCCCACAAAGCCTTTGGGATGCCCTGCATTAGGCCCAGGTCTCAACTACCCTGGGGTGAAAACTGCCTCAAGTGGAAATCAGAGAACAAATGAGAGCAGGTAGGAGGAAAGAGCTAAGAGTTACACACAGGGAACCCAGTACTTAACTCTTCCACTGAGAGAGACACAAGCCATGAAATTGAATCAGCACCAAATCCACAGAAAACCATGGAGGCCAGAGGTAGAGGGTTGATCCACAGGTGCGCTGGACCCTGGGAAGCTGGTCATAAAGGGTGACAGCAGAAAGGGCATCCAAAAAGCATAGAGGCAGCAACGGGTCACTCCAGTGAGTTGGGGAAAAACAGAGAGGACTTTGGGGAGCAACATCAACTTTAACAATTTTTAGCATCATGTAATCAAAGCATCTTTCCCAGCCCTGTATCTCCACGACCACCACATTGAAAGAAAAAAGAAAGAGGACACCAGGGCTAAACCCAAACAATGTTGATCAGAAGTCCCCTAAGTCAGGCTCTGGCGGTCTGAAAGAGGAGCCAAGGAAAGTCAGGGAGGTTCAGAATGCCCAAGGTAGGAAGGTCAGAAGGGAGATCAGAAATTCAAAACTGGTCCGAGGAAATCGCCCAACATCAGGCTGAACAGGAACAACACATGAAAGCCAATTTCACATGTTACAGATGGCTGAACAAATGAGCATCATCCCAAAGTAAATTTCTCATAAGCAGTTCACAAGAACTACCAAGGACTTGATATCCTTTCATCAAAAACAGGATGTATGTTTCTGAGCCAATGAATACCAAGGTATTTACGCGGGTCCTTCTCAGGACTCACCCTTTTAACAATTATGCCAAATACACATCACTAAAAACTAATATAGGCATAAAAATCGGGGGCTAAAATTTGTCAGAGGTTGTTCTCAAGTCTGAGGCACACATCCAAAGATTCCTGAACTTTGTAACCACTATCATCACAATAGAAAATTCTTTGACGGTAACTTGCAAGCACAAGCACCTCTTATCAGTGACCCTTTGCGTGAATCGAAGATTGAAAATGGGCTCTGAATTAAGCTGCTGAAGATCAGAAATATTTTTAACCTGAAACTCTTTTATCTAAAACAATGTCAGCCCCTTACAATTAGGAATTTTAATCTAATTTGGGGGAGAGGGTACTCCGGGAAAGAAGAGGTCATTAGTCCTGGCTGAAAAACACAAAACTACAGGAACACATTATCTGAAGTGAGAACTATATTCCTTGATAAGTCAAATGTATTAAGAGCTCAGAATTTCATCACAACAAACACAAAAGCTTGCCCTTTCCAAGTGCAGCAGTAATCATTATTTCCAAGACAATTGCTGACTGCACAGTGTAAGTTTTGAATTAGCAGAATAATCCACCCCCATGTAAAATCTTACAACAGATTTCTCAAAATTGTCCAAGGAATTACAGAAATCTATTTCCTGAGGACTGCTGGAAGTCAAAAAGCCAAGCATGACTATTTTTAACTAACCTGCAAACAGTGGATTATATACTTGATGAGCACCTGCATCCCTTTGCAAGGTGAAAGCAATTATTAGAAACACCTCCTTTCCAAAAGAAATGGGTTCCCCTATCAACACAGGGGAAACTGTTGATATTTGTGAAGCCGACAGGCGGATTTTCTAAAACTCTCTAGCCATTTCATGCAGTTAAGACAAAGTGGACACGCAACAGTGAGCCCAAAATACCGGGGACGTCGCCACCCAGAAATGTGTTCTAATAATACATTTCCCGTTTAAGGTGTCCTAAACACACATCTTTCTCTAACTGAAGCAAGCGTGCCTGCGAGACCACTAGGAAGGTTCAACAACTTGTTCAAAAAGAAGAGGCGATTGCACCTTTTCTTTTTCTTCCCCGCCCAAAGTGCCTTCCCGAAAGACAGATTTCTGACAGTTCGCCTGCTGTTGCAGCAGCAAAGAGCGGAGAGAATCCCAGAGCCGGTGCTGCCAAGACTTCTCCATCCACCGCCACCCCGGCAGGTGTGGGTCCCGACCCGCCGCCCCGCTCCTCCAGAAACCTCCGCCGACGCCCCGACGCCGAGCGCTTACCCAGGTCGGCCTGGCCGTGGTCCAGGAGGGCCGCCAGCAGCAGGAGTCCCAGCAGCAGCATCGGCAGCCGCGGGGGCGCATCGTGGGACGCGCCGGCCCCGGGGCCCCTCACGCCCGTGCAGCGCGCGGCTCCCCATCCGGCCCGACCTAGCCCACGCGCCAGGAGCCGGCCCCTGCGCCCCCGCGCCGCGGGCCCGGCTTGCCTTGAGCCCCGAGGCTTGGCCTCCTGCGGAGCCATGGGGACGCTTCACACATCCAGGCCGCTGCCTCGCCCTGCACCGCGCCGGGGAGCCCAGCCCTCGGCGCCCCGGTCCTCACCGGGCATCGCCGGCCACGGCCCGGGCGCCGGAGGGAGGGGTTGCCGAGCGGCGCAACTGGCTCGCTCGTCCTGCCGCGCCCGGGGCGGGCTCCAGCGAGCCGCGGCTTCACCCGCGCAGGGGCCGGGCCCGCATGGAGCCGCGGCGGGCGCGGGCCGGGGTTCCCACGGTGCCTGTCGCCGCGCGCCGGCGCGCTCGGGGCGGTGAGAGTGGGATGGACGCCGCCCGGACCCCCTCCCCCGGGCCGGCTCCTGCAGAGCGAGGGGGCGAGGCTGCCGGGAACACGGGTGGCAGCCGCGGGGCGCGCTAGGGTCCCTCCCTCCCGCCGCCGCTGCAGCCTCGGTGCCCTGCTCTCGTAGCTCCTCGCTCCTCGCTCCTCGTGCCTCGCTGGGCTTCGGGTTCCAGCCCCGGCTCCAGCTCCGGCTCCCGGGCCGCGAGTGCTACTGCAGCTCAGAGCGGCGCCTCATTGACAAAGAAAACACGTAGCCTCCGGATCGGGCGAGGAGGCGAGGCCGGCGCGCGCGCGCATCCCCGCGAAGAGCCACCGCGCGCCCCCCGCTCCCGCGCGCCTGGCCGGGCTCGGGACCCAGGAAGGGGGACCCCTCCCGGCGGCTCCCGCGCAGCGGAGGTCCTCAAGCGGAGAGCTTCCCTCCCCTCCTGTCCTTCATCTAAAGGAGGGAAGGTCGGCAGGAGAGGTCGTCTGGCGAGGGAGGAGGGTCATGGTCAACGTGCCCAAATGCTAGGAAAGCTCTTCCGCTTGGATTTTGGGAAAGCTCTTTGTAGCTCGACGGGCGCGCTTTGTGCTGTTTGTTCACTACTTCTTGGAGGGGCCGGCGGACACCTGCGTGCTGGTTTACCCCTGAGGAGCTCAGGCGGCTGTGGCCTAGTTGCAGTAACACGCTGGATTAAAACACATTATTAATATTTGTTGCAGCCACACTACGTGCAAAGCATTTACACTGTGCACTGGGAAGACGGGGGAAGTTTTTCCAAAAAAGTCCCCTCCCCCAAATAAGAAAGTCAGGCAGCCCCTGCCCAGAGGAACAGAAGGCCCAGGCCTCATCTGAATTGGTCTCCTGCTCTTCGCCCTTGCTAGCCTTGATGGCCTTAGCAAGCGACCTGGTTCTTAGGCACCTCATCCATCCCTAGTCACTAAGTATTTATTAGGGGCCGGTTGTGTGCCAGCATTAGGCACTGGATACAAGCAGCGAGGAAATACACACATCCTTGACCTCGTGAGGCTCGGACGCTATTCACTCAACTGTACTTATTGACGGCCTGTGATGTGCCAGGGACAACAGCCATAAACAAATTCCCTGCCCTCTTGGAGCTGACATTCTAATAGGACTTCACCTGCAATAAACAAATAAGTAATAGAACATTAGACTGGTAAATGCCATGAAGAAAAATCAATGTAAAAGAATGAAACATGGGGAGGGGGTGTTGCAATGTTAAACATTGTGAAAAAAGGCCTTGCTGAGCAGGTGAAGTTTGAGCCAAGATCTGAAGGAGGTAAGAGAACAAGCCATGCAGGAAGAGCATTCCAGATACAGGGAACCAAAAAGGCGAACATCCCCGGGCAGAGCGTGCCTGGTGTGTTCAGGGCAGAACAACTTGGCCAGGGGATCTGGAAAGGTGTTAGGTCCCAGTTGTTGAGCATCTGCAGGATAGAAATAACACCATATTTCATCTAAGTCACATTCTTTTCACATGTTAACTTGTCAGAAGTCAGATGTGTTCTTATAATGTGTTTAAGATGTGTTGAAATATAGTAATGCCTTGTTGGGGGTTCTGATTTAATCTTGTCCTTTAATTAAATGAGTTGGGCTGTTTTGGTTTGTGTTAAGAAACTTGCGTCTAGTTGAAGAGATAAGCAATTCACTACATCAGTTGGAGACACTGTGAGAAATCCAGCCCATGGTCATGGTTCAGGCAGCATCACAAGAGGAGTGGCCCTGCGGTGATCCCAGGGACAAAGCGATGGGGAATGATGATGTCAGGCAAAGGACTGAAACAAGGGCAGGGTTTGGACTCGCTTCAGCTTCTGCTTCCACTTCCGTGTTGAGGACAAGGGAGCCCCTGGAGAGAGAAGTAGGGGGAGCAGAGGTAGGGAAGGAGGCAGGAAAATTGATCTTGGAGCAGTGGGGCTGCCTGTTTGAGGCCCAGAACTCTTACACTGAGACCAAGTTGTGAAAGGCCTTGGACACATCTGAGCTTTTACCTAAAAGGAAGGAGCGAGAGAGGAGAAGATAAGTCACTCTCAGGAACACCAATCCCAAAGGAGGCTCGGAGTTAAGGGCTCCTGAGAACACAAAGGTGGGTGTGATGGAGGAAAACATTAACCCTTTAGTAGCCACAGCTTCGCCCACTCACCCCTTTTCGGCACCTGGACAAGTATGGTGTTGATGGTGAGCTGGGAACTGAGGAAGATGGACAGGCTGGCTGCATTCACATGGGAAGGGGCTGAATGTTGCTGGCCTAAAGAGATATAAAAGATCCAGCAGGAGAGATGCTGTGTGCAAGGCTAGGAATGCAAGACCTGAACACAGCTGGCTTCTCCATGCCAGTTGAGAGAGATCAATTTAGGGGCAACTGCTATGGGGTTGGGAGATAGCAAATGCCCATCTCGAGAAAGTTCACTGTGTTGTAAATGGGATTTTCCCCTGTCCATTATTTGCCAGATTTACACAAAATATAAATTACTTTCACGTTTCAGTTGTTGGGCTGGTGTTTCAGTGGATTCATCTCCCTGATGCAGCTGGCCTCAAGACCATCAAGAAGCCTACCGTCAAAGGCCAGGCGCAGAGGCTCACACATGTAATCCCAGTTTGGGAAGCCGAGGCAGGTGAATCACCTGAGGTCAGAAGTTCGAGACCAGCCTGACCAAAGTGGAGAAACCCCATCTCTACTAAAAAACACAAAAATTAGCTGGGCATGGTGGTGCATGCCTGTATCCCAGCTACTTGGGAGTCTGAGGCAGGAGAATCACTTGAACCTGGAAGGCAGAGGTTGCAGTGAGCCGAGATTGCACCATTGCACTCCAGCCGGGGCAACAAGAGTGAAATTCAGTCTCAAAAAAAAAAAGAAGAAGAAGCCTACAGTCTAACACCCTAGTGAGGGGGATAGATATGTGCGGCAATAACTCCAGAGCAATGTGCTGAGGATACGATAGAGGTACATGCAGATCACTCATCACCATGGGAATGTGAGCAAGGGGTGACTATTTCTGCCTGGAGGAGAAGAGGCAAAAGAAGGAAACATTTAAAGTTGGAGCTTACCAGGCACAGCCAATGGCACGCTAGAAAGGCATGAAAGTCTGCAGCATTTTGCAGGAAAGGGTAAGGTATCGGGTGAGAATAGCACAGAGAGAACTTAGGGAGATTCAGGTTCCAGGCAGGGAAGCCACACTGGGGGCAGATGTTGAGAGCCTGCAATGCCACAGTATGGAGTTTGTACCTTATTCTCATCCAGGAGGAACCAACCTGGAAGGGTTCCTTGCTGGAGCAGGAAGCTTGGTGAGATCTTTGACTGTTGAGTCCTTGATTGATGGATGACTGTACAGACTCTGAAACTTTGCTTAGATTTAAATTCAGGCCTTACCATTTACTAGCTGTTTAACTTTGGGCATATCACATAATCTCTGTATCTCTCATCTATAAAACTGGAAATGATGAGAGTGACTCCCTCAGTGGATTGTCTTGATTGAATAGATACATGTCAAGCATTTAGATAAATACTTGACACACAGTAAACAATCAATCTTAATATGCGACAATTGCAACCCTCTTAAACTACAAACTCTTTTGTTAATTTTAGTCTATTTAAACTAGGGCTTTGGGACTTTCTCAGTGTGTAAATTTATTGCTACCTAGCTTTCAAAAGTCAGTGTGTTTTGTACAAAGCATTTCGTTAAGCTGGGAAAAAAGAACAATCTCTAGGCAATAGCTTCAGGCCCACAGTAGAAATTTCTGCCATTACCGTACAGGGGAAATATCTGGGCCTCTGCTTTCATTCTTTTTAGAAGAAGCAGCTATTTCTCTTCTAGACCAAACTCTGTTGCAGACACTCCTTGCTATGGCAAAGCCCAAGTCTACACTGAAACTCTTTTGTGCACCCAGGACTGTTCTAGGTTCTAGGATTCCTACAGCAAGCAAGGCCTTGTCCCCACCCTTACTGAACTCCATTCTTAAGAGTAAGTGAGTGAGACCAGGCGCATGGCTCAAGCCTCAAATCCCAGGACACTATGGGAGGCTGAGTCAGGTGGATCACTTGAGGTTGGGAGTTCAAGACTAGCCTGGCCAACGTGGTAAAACCCTATCTCTACTGAAATTACAAAAATTAGCCGGGCGTGGTGGTGGGCGCCTGTAATCCCAGTAACTCAGGAGGCTGAGGCAGAAGAATCACTTGAACCCAGGAGGCAGAGGTTGCAGTCACCGCTGTACTCCAGCCCAGGTGACAGAATGAGTAGTGAGACACCATCTCAAACAAAAAAGAGTAAGTGGGGGAGATGAGTAAACACTCAATTATGCCACAGTTCACTATATGCTGTCAGGAGAGTGAGAGTGGGTGCTGTGGGCTCTGGCAAAAGAAACAGCTAAGAGAAGAGGTTAGGAAGGCCAGCCAGCAAGGGTCTGGTGCCATGGTGGGCTAAAGTGTGTATTGCAGACGTCAAAGAAGAAGAAATCCAAAACAAAGTGTTAAATATGGTTTTCTGGGCTTCTGTGCCCTAGAGAAAACACTGGATATAACCAGGATGGGACATTTATGGGCCCTTCCTGCCCGGCACTGTCCCAGCCCTGAGAAAAGTGCTTATCATATATATAGGTTCCCTGCAGACAGCAACTGCCCCAAGGGCAAAGAGATGCAGCTGAATTAACAATGACAGAGAGAGGGAGCTTAGGGATGAGTTTTAAAGCAGAGGAGTGGTGAATGTGTGTTTCAGAAAGATCACCCTGGCCACCTTGTAGAACGGGTACAAAAGGGGTGAGATAAAGAGGAGGCTGACTCTAAGAAGGCTGCTGCAGAAATGCAGGTCAGCTTGCTTTCCCCTTCCCTTTATATCTCAACCTATTTTTCTAAAAATAGTTTCCCAGGCCACCCCAAGGCCCAGGGCATCATGCCCAGCAAGACAGTAATAGCACCCAGTAGGACCAGACCCCAGACCCGGGGCAAGTGAGGCTCACACAGCAGCCTAGCTCCTCCGTGTTTGTTGACTTAAACTTGACTTCCATTGATGACATTTCGACTCCGCCAGGATCTGGCTAATTATCCTCTAAAACCTCCAGGGGCGCTAGGCTCAGTGGCTCACACCTGTAATCCCAGCACTTTAGGAGGCCTAGGCAGGTGGATCATTTCAGGTCAGGAGTTTGAGACCAGCCTGGCCAACATGGTGAAACCCCGTCTCTACTAAAGATAGGAGAATTAGCTGGGCGTGGTGGTGCGCACCTGCAATCCCAGCTACTCAGGAGGTTGAGGCAGGAGAATCGCTTGAACCTGGGAGACAGAAGTTGCGGTGAGCCAAGATCATGCCATTGTACTCCAGCCTGGGCAGCAGAGTGAGACTCCATCTCAAATAAATAAATAAATCCTCCAGTGGGAGCAGGCAGCGTTTTTGTTTGTTTTTTAACGGTCAAAGGCCAATTCGTCTCTCACTAATACTTCTGTTGCTTTTGGGGTTCATCCAATACCAGAGCAGAGATCCGGTCTAGTGTTTGACACTATGGGGCTAGCTCATTTTTACTGTCTCTCTTTAGCCTCAAGTTCTTGCTTAACTGTGTTGAGACTTTTTCTCGTGCTCTGTAGGGTGGAAACCAGGATTGGTCATTGAAAATCTCAAAGATTTACAGCCTGAGTTGAAGTCCTAATTCCATCACCTAGTAACTGGTAACCTTGAGAAAACTTTAAAACACTACCGCACTGAAAACTTTAGAACACTTCAGAAACTGGAGATATCTACCCAAAATATCAAGATACATGTATCTACTCAAGACAAATAAAAGCATACATCCATATAATGGCAGGGCACAGTGGCTCACACCTGTAATTCCAGCACTTTGGGAGGCTGAGGTGAGCAGATCACCTGAGGTCAGGAGTTTGAGATCAGCATGACCAACATGGCGAAACCCTGTCTCTACTAAAAATACAAAAATCAGCCAGGTATGGTGGCAGGCGCCTATAATCCCAACTACTCAGAAGGCTGAAGCATGACAATTGCTTGAACCCAGGAGGCAGAGGTTGCAGTGAGCCAAGATCTTGCCACTGCTCTCCAGCCTGGGCAACAGAGAGTGAGACTCTATCTCAAAAAAAAAAAGCATATGTCCACACAAATGCTTTTACACAAATATTTGGAGCAGCATTATTCACAATAGCCAGAAACTGAAAACAACTCATGGGCTGGGCGTGGTGGCTCACCCCTGTAATCCTAGCACTTCGGGAGGCCGAGGAGGGTGGATCACCTGAGGTAAGGAGTTTAAGACCAGCCTGGCCATCATGGTGAAACCCCATTTTTAAAAAAAAAAAACAAAAAAACAACTCATGAACTGGTGAAAAAATAAATAAAACATGGGACAACCAGACACTACTCATCAATAAAAAGGAACAAAGCACTAATACATGCTAAAACACTGATGAATTGAAAATGCTATGCTAAATGAAAGAAGCCAATCATGAAAGGTCACATATTCTAGGATTCCATTTGTATGATGTGTCCAGAAAAGGCAAACCAAAGAGAAAGTAAATTAGCGGTTTCCTGGGGCTGGGGAGTAAAAATGAAAAGTGACTGTATATGGGCACAAAGTTTCTTTTCAGGGTAACAGAAATGTCTTAAAATTAGATCGTCGTCATGGTTATACCACTCTGTAAACATACTAAAATTCACTGAATTGTACACTTAACACTGGCAGATTTTATGTTGTATAAATCTTACCTCAATAGAGCTATTATTTTTTAAAAACTGAACCTTGCATAGGTGCTCAATAAACCTTAGACGTTGTTACATACAGTCTTTTTCAAGCACATAAGAGGAAAAAAATTATGCTTAAAATTTCATTTTAGGCCAGACACAATGAATGGCTCATGCCTGTAATCCCAGCATGAGATTTGAGATTTGGGAAGCCAAGGCAGGTGGATCACTTGAGGCCAGGAGTTTGAGACCAGCCTGGTCAATATGACAAAACCACATTTCTAAAATACAAAAATATAAAATACAAAAATTAGCCAGGTGGGGTGGCTCATGTCTGTAGTCCCAGCTACTTGGGAGGCTGAAGCACAAGGATCACTTAAACCTCAGAGGTGGAGGCTGCAGTGAGCCAGGATCACACCCGTTGCACTTCAGCCTGGGTGACAGAGCAAGACTCTGTCTCAAAAAATACATATTTTGTTTATTTGTTTATTCATTTATTTATTTTGAGATGAGGTCTTGCTCTGTCACCCAGGCAGGAGTGCAATGGCTCAATCATAGCTCACTGTAGTCTTGAACTCCTGGGCTCAAGCTATCCTCCCACCTCAGCCTCCCGAATAGCTGGGACTACATAAGGCCATCACCTCAAGTAGCTAATTTTGTAATTTTTTTTTTTTTTTGAGACAGGGTCTTGCTATGTTGCCCAGGCTGATCTCAAACTCCTGGCTTCAAGCAATCCTCCCGCCTCTACCTCCCAAAGTGCTGGGATTAAAGGCGTGAGCCACCATACCCAGCCAAAATTTTATTTTAAAGTCCCATCATGTTTAAAAGGTCTATAAAGAGTGTGTTATAAACAACACATATTCTAACAGGAAATAGACCACTTGCAATAAACATTAAGTCCCCCAAACAATCAATGCCCCATTTCATTTGCCAAAAACTCTTCTTTCTTATTAGGAGGCCTAACTGATGCATCTTCAGAGAAGGTGAAACCATCAACCCTTTAGAGGCAACATGCACAAAAAGAGCTGCATCTTCCTTCATGATTTCCTGTTTTGTGCTTGAAAGTAGGCGCTTTTGTGTATTAACCCGACCACATCTGTCATTTCTTCACCATGCCTGATTTAAGCCCATCATTTTCATCCTTACTGCATTCATTCAGAAACCTTTATTGAGCACCTATTATGTATGTCCACTCACTACTGGGGCTATAAAGATGAGTAAGACAAAATCCATACCTTCACAGGTCTCAAGATACACCAAAGAAGAAATAAAGTCTGAAAACAATTATTTATGCCATAGGCAAAGATGACATAAGGAAGGAGATCATAAACCTCTCCCTGGGTCAGGAAAGGCTTACAGAGGAGGCAATACTTGAGCTGGGGAATGACAAGCAGGCAAGATGAGGGCAAGGCTGGGCACAGTGGCTCACGCCTGTAATCCCAGCACTTTAGGAGGCCAAGATGGGAAGAGTGTTTGAGTTCAGGAGTTCAGCACCAGCCTGGTGAACATGGCAAATCAACATGGCAAATCCCCATCTTTATAAGAAAATTCAAAAATTAGCAGAGCATGGTGGCACATGACTGTAGTCCCAGCTACCTAAGAGGCTGAGGTGGGAGAATCACCTGAGCCTGGGGAGGCTACAGTAAGCCATGAGACTACAGTAAGCCATGATCTCACCACTCTACTCTAGCCTTGGTGACAGAGTGAGATTCTGTCAAAAAAAAAAAAAAAAACCAACAACAACAACAACAAAAAAACAGATGTGGGCAAGAAAGAAGGCATTTCAGCCATGCAAAGGTGTGAAATCATGAATCAACAGGTATCTTCAAGCAGCACCAGGTAGCTAATATGGCTGTTAAGTACAAGAAGCAGTGAGAGATTCTATTAGCAAGGCAGATGAGAAACATATCATAACATGTCACAGAGAATTTAGTGTCCTTCTAAGGCCAGGCACAGTGGTTCGTGCCTGGAATCCCAGCACTGGGAAGCCAAAGTGGGATTGCTTGAAGCCAGGAGTTCATGCCCAGCCTGGGCAATACAGCAAGACCCTATCTCTAAAAAAGAAAAGTCCTCCGAGAGACTGGACATCATCTTGACAGTGGCAGAGAAGATTTGAAAGCAGGCTAGCATCCAATGGCAACTTCAGAATTTTCACGAGAAGCTTTGAGGAAACCAGTCAAGGACTCATTTTGAAGCTGAATTTGACAAGCAGAGCTCTGCCTTCACTTAGGTTATGTTTACTTGCCCCTTCTATTGCTCCAAGCATCTTCTTGGCACCTCACTGCTACTATCTTGATTAAAATTGAACTTTGAAAAGACCACCTGGAAAGTAACGAGGAAGGCTGGAGGAGGGGGTGGA
Source organism: Callimico goeldii (assembly GCA_963573925.1). Classification (NCBI taxonomy): domain Eukaryota; kingdom Metazoa; phylum Chordata; class Mammalia; order Primates; family Cebidae; genus Callimico; species Callimico goeldii. Next base: position 34,598 of record CAUYOR010107759.1, read on the forward strand.
CTCGAAGCCAGGAAGTCAGATAAAAGGATTAGTTTGAGTAAGTTCCAGATCTGGACCGAGGCAGTGCAGTGAGGACAGTGAGGAAACAGGAACAGTGTTGAAGGATTTGACATGGGGTGACTAATGATAGCAGGAGAAAGAGGAAGAGGAGAAAGATGGAGAGGAAAGAAGGAAAGAAAAGGAAAAAGGGAAAAGGGGAAAGGAAAAGGAAGGAAGAAGTGAAAGGGAGAGGAGGGAGAGAGGAAGGGAGAATGGAATGAATCTGGGAATACAGGAAATATAGGAATATAAGAAAATTAGGCTTCAGGGAGAAGGAAAAAACATCCAGGTGGAGCTGTCCATTTTCATAAACTTGAATGTACACATGAGTTATATGGTGATGTTGCTAAAATAAAGATATTGATTAAGAAGGCCTGAGGTTACCATGGCTAGAAAAATTCCAGAAAATAAAGAAATTTATTTTTTTTAAGTGAAAAAAAAGTAGCACTAAAAAATTGAAATGCAGAAAAAGAAAAAGAAGGAAGGAGAGAGGCTAAAAAGAAGGTCTGAAGTCTGCATTTTTTTTTTTTTGAGATGGAGTCTTGCTCTGTTGCCCAAGCTGGAGTGCAATGACACAATCTCATCTCACTGCAACCTCCACCTCCCAGGTTCAAGCAATTCTCCTGCCTCAGCCTCCTGAGTAGCTGGGATTACAGGTGCATACCACCACACCTGGCTAATTTTTGTATTTTTTAGTAGAGATGGGATTTCAGTATGTTGATCAGGCTGGTCTCGAACTCCTGACCTCAGGTGATTCGCCTGCCTCCACTTCCCAAAGTGCTGGGATTACAGGCATAAGCCACCGCGCCCGCCCCAGAGTCTGCATTTCTAACAAACTCTCAAGTAATGTGGAGGCTGATCGGGGACCACTCTTTGAGTAACAAGATATTGGGCCATTCAATATAGGATTTATACCTTACCTCAGTGACTGAATTTTTAAAAATTCAAATCCCTAGGCTTTGGTAGTTGTTGAAAGCTATTCCTGTCTTTTTACAAAAAAACAAAAAATGAAAAGCAGAAACCAGCTTGGTTTCTACTCTTCATTTCCCTGGAGATGACTATGCCACCAGCCTCTGTATCCATGGTTCTGCATCCACAGATTCAACCAACCTCAGGTGGAAAATACTCAGAGAAAAACTATAAAAAATAACAATACAGCAATACAAATATAGAAATAAAGAACAATACAGTATAACAACTTCTGCATAGCCTTTACATTGTGTTAGCATTACAAGTAATCTAGAGGTAATTTAAAGTATATGTGGCCAGGCACAGTGACTCATGCCTGTGATTCCAGCATTTTGGGAGGCCAAAGCAGAAGGATCAATTGAGACCAGGAGTTCCAGATCAGCCCAGGCAACAGTTAGACCTCATTTCTGCAAAAAATAATAATGACAAAACAAAACAAACCCATGTTTTAAATTAGCTGGGCGTGGTGGTGCGTACCTGTACTCCCAGCTACATGGGAGGCTGAGGTGAGTGGATGGATCACTTGAGCCTGGGAGGTTATGGCTACAGTGAGCCATGATCAAGTCACTGCACTCCAGCCTGGGCAACAGAGCAAGACCCTTTCTCAAAAAAAAAGTATGTAAGTATATGGGAAGGTGGATGGATGTATGGGTGAATGTACGTATGTATGTATGTATTTATGTAGGTATGTAGAGACAGTCTGGCTCTGTCACCCAGGCCAGAGTGCAGTGGCGCAATCATAGCTCACTGCAGCCTTGAATAAATGGATAAATGTATGTATATATGTATGTATTTATTAGAGACAAAGTCTGGCTCTGTCACCCAGGCCAGAGTGCAGTGGTGCAATCATAGCTCACTGCAGCCTTGAACCCCTTGGCTCAAGTCCTCCTCCTGCCTCAGCCTCCAAAGAAGCCAGGCCTACAGGCGTGCACCCCACACCAGCTACTCTTCGTTCTTTTGTTTTGTAGAGGCGGGGTCTTGCTGTGTTGCCCAGACTGGTCTCAAACTCCTGGCCTCAAGCAATCCTCTGGCTTTGGCCTCCCAAAGTACTGGGGTTCCAGGCATGAGTAATTGTGCCAGGCCTAAAGTATATAAGAGGATGTGAATGTGTAGTTATATGCAAATACTGTGCCATTTTATATCAGAGACTTGAGCATCTGTGGATTTTGGTGTGTGAGAGGAGTCCCACAACCAGTCCCCAATACATCCTGAGGGATGGCTGTGCCTCCTCACCAGTTACCACAGGGGATTTGCAGTGCCCTTCTGCCCTGATGATTTTCTCCTCCCCACTGATATTAGACTAGGCCATGTGAATTCTTTTGGCTAATGGCATGTGACAGAGATGACAATGTGCCAGTTTCATTCATAAGCTTTAAGAACCATTGCAAAGCCCAACTCTGCATCTTTTCCCCTTGCATTAGGAAAGCATGTCCAATATTTTTGACCCTTTCAGTCAGAGTCCTAAAATAAAGAAGGCCCATGGAGCATATGAGACCTGCAGACAGGGGCAGAGCTGCCACCAATCTGGGAGCAGCATATACCAAGAGAAAGAGATAAGCCTGTGCTGGCCTGGGCTACTGAGATTTGGGGGATCAGCCCAAACCTAGCACAACCTGACCAAGAGAGTCTCCTAGCTATTAATGAAAGAAATAAGGCAGGGAAGGAAAGAGAAGAACTCAAACAAATGTTTCACTTTTAAGTTATTAAATTTTCAGATATGTCCTCTTGATAGATACCACGAAGAAATAGAATAAGGTTATAGGCTTATTGTAACACTTTAGATTATTTAAATGCAGTTGTCAGGAGAGTTTAAAGAAGAGCAGCCTTGAAATGATAGCTCCGGCTATGCCATTCCTCCTAAGAACTTAAACAAGCCACAACCCCCTTGCTTAACATAAATGGGAAGTACTAGATGCTTCATGAGGTTCTGCAGTGGTGTGCTCAATCTCACTTGTACCAGCTTGTGAGAGCCAATTGTTAAATTCACAGGAATTTTGTGAAGCAGCTGTTAAACACGGCCATCATCAAAATTCAATTACATACAGTTACAATTAAATTATATTAAAAGCAAAGGTAAATAGAGGGCAATCCTCACTTTACATGGATCTAGGATACACAAATTTCCGTTATCTTTAATTAAGCAATACCAGTCTGCCAACAATGCAGTTCAAATTTTACTCACCACAGTATAATAGCCGTGAGTGACTGCATAAAGTACAGACTTCGCTGCTAGATGTTTGGTCCACAAATCACTTTGTAGGTAATAGATGTGCTTCATGATCAGTGACCAATCACATCTCTTCTTCCAGACTGTCAGTGTTGGAGCACTGCTCATCTGTCATTCAGTTCATGCAGACAGCAAATTGTGTGGTAGTTTTACCTTTTTGTTCTCCCGTGACAAACCCACATGACATTTGAGAAAAATGGACAGAATCAAAAGAGAGAGTTGACTAACAAAGATGAGGGTGCAACAAAGAAATAAAAAGTGACAATGCTGGAAGTGAAATTTGACATAAACCTAAGTGGAATTGTGGAGGAAATAGCTCATTGCAGGAAGGTTGACACGCTACTGTTCTAGGGACCGTACAGATGCAGCCAGAGGAACTCAGGGAAGACAAACTTCTCAACGTAAATGAGCAAAGTGGTTCTGACAAAAAGAATGAAGATAGCCCAGAGAGGAAGTGATGCTGAAAAGATTCACATTAGAGAAATTCCCAGAGATATTTCACGATATTCAGAGCCCAGAGGATAAAATACTGGAAGCGAATCCAAACTTACACAGGCGTATGACAATTTGCCAAGGTATAAAAAAGGTGAATCCTAAGTTATGTGGTAAGAAGAATGCAAACACCATTAAAACTCCTGATACATTTTTTGCAAAGAAATAAAACACTTAACTCTCAATGTTTCTCATGTTTCTCATTGGTATACTATGTAAATACTAAATAATGAACACTCACACTAAAGTATACTTGTCAATCAGTACCATGAGCAACCTTGCTAAATCAGGTAGTGATCAAGCATTTATTCATAGTCTGATTTTGTCAAATCATGGTAGAATTACAACTTTAAGTTGGCAGAATTATAACCTTACTTTGGCTATAGGTTTATAAATAGATATACTACATACTATGGTATACTATACATCTGTCTTTAAACATATGGTATATCTATAGTCAACTTAAGGTTTTAGTTAAGTCTGTACTTATAAGTATATTTATAAGTCTGGCAAAACTCAACAAAAGCATCTACGAGAACCAATGGGCCATGTAAAATTTATAATAAAAACTGTTGTATACTTTATTACCATTTACAAATTATGTGCTACCATTCTTTATATTCATGTAATTTGAAACAAACTGATGTAAATACATATTTGGTGAACATTTGCCAGCACTGCATTTAGAGAATGTAATTAGGTAGGCATCCACAGCTTTAGTCATGCAGGGACTTGAATTTTAGCATTGCTTCTGTGTTATCTTTTTTTTTTTTTTGAGACAGAGTCTCATTCTGTCACCCAGGCTGGAGTGCAGTGGGACATTCTCAGCTCACTGCCACCTCTACCTCCCAGGTTCAAGCAATTCTCCTGCCTCAACCTCCCAAGTAGCTGGGACTACAGGCACCTGCCACCACATCAGGCTAATTTTTTGTATTTTTAGTAGAGACAGCGCTTCACCATGTTAGCCAGATTCGTCTCAATCTCCTGACCTCATGATTCACCCACCTGAGCCTTCCAAAGTGCTGAGATTACAGGTGTGAGTCACTGTGCCCGGCAATTTTTTTTTTTTTGGAGACAGAGTCTCGCTCTGTCACCCAGGCTAGAGTGCAGTGGCACAATCTCAGCTCACTGCAACCTCTACCTCCCAGGTTCAAGCAATTCTGCTGCCTCAGCCTCCAGAGTAGCTGGGACTACAGGCACGTGCCACTATGCCCGGCTTTTTTGTATTTTGTAGTAGAGATGGGGTTTTGACATGTTGATCAGGCTTATCTTGAACTCCTGACCTCAGGTGATCCAACCACCTAGGCCTCCCAAAGTGCTAGGATTACAGGCATGAGCCACAGTGCCTGGCCTCTTTCTGTGTTATCTTAGGTAAACTACTGAGCCTCTCTAAGCCTTTTCTTCTGCAAAATAAAAAAAAGAAAGATTTGTTGCAAGAAGGAGTTATTGTGAGAATAAGCAACATAAAAGGCTCTGGTGCATTGTAGGTGTTGAATGACTGTTACTCTTTTCCTCTTCTCTTTTCCCTCCATTCCCAGCTGACAAATCCTCTAAGTTGTATTTCCTTTGCTGGAGATAAAATGATCTACATATTTTTGTACTATATGGCAAGTCTACCTGGCAGCAGGGAAATGGATGGATGAATGGATGTCTTCCTTTGATTCCATTATAAACCAGTCAGTCTAAGTAGTAATTTAAGAATTCACAGAGGCTTGAAATCCTTTCTCACTTTTTCAAACTCTGTAAAAATTAGAAACTGAGCCAAATGTGGTGGCTCATACCTGTAATCACAGCAACATGTGAGGCCAAGGCGTGAAGGTCACTGGAGCCCATGAGTTTGAGGCTACAGTGAGCTATGATCACACCACTGCCCTCCAACCTGAGAGAGGGCGAGAGAGAGAGAGAGAGAGAGAGAGAGAGAGAGAGAGAGGGGACACCTTGTCTCTAACAATGAACATTTAAAAATTATATGATGTTCATTGTGGGAATTAAATTTTTTAAAAAATAAAATAAAAATAAATTAATTAAAAAATTAGACACTCTGACATAGTCTACACTGCTTGTATTTCTGCTTTATTGGTTATTTTCTTTAAAGTTATTATGAGATCAAACTTAAAAAATTTATTAGAGAACTTTCTCCCCCTGCTGGCCATAATACAACATAGCAATACTATATTGAACGGCATTACTAAATGCTAAACTGAAAATAAACTCGGAATAACTAATCTTGCAAACTGCCTACCCACAGGCCAGCTCTGGCCGGAAGACAGCTGTGTTTGGTATACAGCATAGCTAAAGTAATTTTTTAAAAAACTTTTGAGTGAATTGCCAACATCTGACATGCATATTTCTGTATTTTCTCAAAAAAGTAGACGTTGGGTCTGCCATCCGACCTGTTTCCTGTTTTCCTGGGCGGGGCTTTGACTCTCCACTCGGCCGCAATCCCCACTCAATCCACTTCATCTGCTTATGTCATCTGCTCAGCCCTTGCTGCTCTTAAGTTTGCAACCTCAGGTTCTCTCAATTTACCAATGAGTGAACTGAAGCCCAAACTTGCTCACAATCATACTGCCTATACTAGGAGCAAAGCAGATAATGAAATTTGGGCCTCCTAAATTTTATTCAACAGATACTTATTGATTTCATTCATCTGTTTAACAAATGTTTTGGTGCCGACTGTGACCAGGCACATAGCAAATGTCAAAAAGACAGAGTCTGCAAGATTAAAATGGTCTTTGTCTTCAGAGTTTACTTACAGTCAGTGCGAAGAGCAGATGGGATGGAAGTGATAAAAGAAGGGATAAGGCTGGGCACGGTGGCTCAAGCCTGTAATCCCAGCACTTTGGGAGGCCGAGGCGGGTGGATCACGAGGTCATGAGATCGAGACCATTCTGGTCAAAATAGTGAAACCCCGTCTCTACTAAAGATACAAAAAATTAGCTGG